>JASANB010004892.1:0-22469 GCA_030248155.1 Sabatieria punctata
CACATGTGGTATGGTGGTAGAGGTGTTGCATTTCAGCCCTACGGTATATTCATTGAGTGGACTCCCTCCGAAAACGATGACTCCAGTGGCGACTGGGTGGTCACTCCTCCGGCTGCGGTCAGTTACGCAAACAACACAGGTTCTGTTCCACCGTTTATATATAGTGTAGAGGTCATCCGCCGAAGGGGTTGGGGTCAAATTCCGGAAGCAGAGTTCTAAAAACACTCAAAAATTGCAATTTTGGCCTAAATGCGTAAATGCAGCTAAACAGTGGTGTTTTACAGGAAGAATGAGCAAATTTAGTGTCTATTCTAATGCATGTAATAGGGGGTCCGGGGCGTGTTCCGATTTCTTCCCCTCATAGTCCGGTTTCCTCCTATTTAAAATTCTATCATAATTTGGTGCGTTTTAATCCATATTAGCGTCATTTTAGGGTTATTTTTACGCAGTTGAAATATTTTATTGCATATTATTGTCATACATGGGCCGGAAAAATCCGGAGGGGGGTACGGAGACCTCGGGGGGATCCCAAAAAGTAAAAAAACTCCATTTTGCCTTAAATAAGCGAAAATTTTCTGCCTCCAGGAGGGGTGGGGTGAGGGGGGTATGGACGACCGAGGGGGTGGTATTGGCCGCCGAGGGGAAGGGGGTTACCCCCATACCCCCGGCCCATGTATGATTATTACATAAGCTTGTAAATTATAAGGAAACGGTGCTGATTGCATGTAAAACAGTTCTTTTACTTGTCTAGATGCTTCTCTACTGCTCTCTGACTTCACCTAACACAGCTTAACATTCGAAATGCAAGAAAATCAGGTTGTTCTTAACAAACAGCAACTGTTTTGCTTTCCTGCTCAAAAGCCGGTTACGTTTGTCGTCGTAAACGTTTCCAGCCTGGCTAAACAAACCTTTCACTGGGAACACTTGTGGCAGGTACAGAAAGATATTTTCGAGCCATCTGGGCTAGCGCCGGGAATCGAACCGAGTTGACTCGCAAATACTTTTAGTTTTACCCTAGTGTAATCTTTGGAATAATAGTAGAGGCTAAGAACATCAAAGCTACGCAAAAAGAAAACAGGAAACAATGAAAATGAATAGTAAGCAATGAAAATCATGGCTATTTGCAGTAGAGTTATGGTTCCCAGCAAGACTCGGAAAACTCGGTATTGTATTAAGAGCCGGTCTCTGGGCCGATCGACCCTTCGTATTGAGAGTTGAAATTTTGACTTTCACCGATTCCGCCCAAATTTGGTGTGGTAGTAGCATCTGATGAGTTATACTGGACCTGCAAAGATTAGTTCGATTCAACGCTCCAGAGTGGAATAATGCGCTCCGGAAATTTTCGCTCCTTAACTAGGGGACGAAAAATTTGGAGCTTATTTTCTCGGGAATTAGTGCGAGTTGCGAATTAATATTTGGGGCTTTTATTAGTTGCTTGAATGTCTCTCAAACGCACTGCTTAGATTTACAAATTTCGGAAAAAAATTATTTTCGACCCCCTTTGACCCCATAAAACCCCCCAAAATACCCCCCAGACTGCGCTTTTTTATTTTAGAACTTTGTAGCGCTATTATTTCTGCATTTATTGGTGTAGCCAAATTTGGTATTTGGGCTGCGGAACAACGTCATTTTTGGCCTCAAAGAAATTTTATCCAGTCAGAAAACTGCACAGGTTGACCCAAAAATACAGGAATTTACTTCCAGCTTTTGATTGAGAAGTCGGATCTCTTAGGCTTCGGTCTCATTTGAAAGAGCGCGCCCTGGCCGATCGAACAGTTGGTCGCCAGCCAAAAACAAACCACACAGTCCGGTACTGAAAGAGTCTATAATGAGCACGTTCAGCATGTTGCGCTTTTCCTCCCTTTTTGAGTTTTTAAGAGCCAGTTCGCGAGAGAATCGACCACGTATGTTTGTTTGTTTGTATGTATGTATGTATGTATGTATGTATGTATGTATGTATGTATGACGCAATTTTTGTTTAGACCATTCATTAGAAACTGCAAGGTCACAGACCAACACAGACAAAAGAGCAAACCCAAGAAGGTCTATAAGGTCTAAAAGATCAGTCAAGCAGATCATCCATCTCTGTTGCGCCACAGTTCATCCTCAACGGTTTTGAAGTTTTCATCGTTTATGTATTCATCGCGCTGTACAAAAATGTAGTCATCAGTATCTTGGGGCTGTTCAACATAAAGTTCATCTTCACCCTCATGGGCTAAAAACACAATGGCCAACTAAACCATGATGGACTAGCAATTCATTGAACAAATAGTGGGTTGCTATTACTTTCAGTTCGCTGCCGCTTTTGTGCAGGGCCTTTTGGCCTGGTTCCCCTGCCACCATTTCGAGCTTTTCGGGAAAAGGTTGACATAATTTGCTGCTCTGTGAGGTACTCATCTGGCTGGAAATGAAGTGCAGAGCTATCTGAAACATAAACATGCACGATTAGTAATTATAAACCATCTACTGTCTATAGTGGCAGCCTAGATTCATCTGCTATAGTTGCATGTAATTACCATATACATCCAGAACATAAGGTATTTCTTTTGTCAATGTCCCGGAATTATGCTTCATTCATTGTGCACGACCTTCATCAAACTTTTCATAACCAGAACATTTGGTTCCAGTTGAACCTAATGTTTGGTGCAGACTCACACAAAGCCCAGCCAGATTCTAGCGGTTCACATCCTGCAGTACACTAGTCTAGACTATTGACTGCTTCTACAGTATCGATTTCTTTCTCATTCTGTCTGTGAGGCTAGGCCAAACGGCCCTGTACAAAAGCGGCAGCGAACTGAAAGTAATTGCAACCCACTATTTGTTCAATGAATTGCTAGTCCATCATGGTTTAGTTGGCCATTGTGTTTTAGTCCTTGAGGATGAAGATGAACTTTATGTTGAACAGCCCCAAGATACTGATGACTACATTTTTGTACAGCGTGATGAATACATAAACAAGGATGAACTGTGGTGCAACAGAGACAGATGATCTGCTTGACTGATCTTTTAGACCTTATAGACATTCTTGGGTTTGCTCTTTTGTCTGTGTTGGTCTGTGACCTTGCAGTTTCTAATGAATGGTCTAAACAAAATTTGCGTAATACATACATACATACATACATACATACATACATACATACATACAAACAAACAAACAAACAAACAAACATACGTGGTCGATTCTCTCGCGAACTGGCTCTTAAAAACTCAAAAAGGGAAGAAAAGCGCAATGTGCTGAACGTGCTCATTATAGACTCTTTCAGTACCGGACTGTGTGGTTTTTTTTTGGCTGGCGACCAACTGTTCGATCGGCCAGGGCGCGCTCTTTCAAATGAGACCGAAGCCTAAGAGATCCGACTTCTCAATCAAAAGCTGGAAGTAAATTCCTGTATTTTTGGGTCAACCTGTGCAGTTTTCTGATTGGATAAAATTTCTTTGAGGCCAAAAATGACGTTGTTCCGCAGCCCAAATGCCAAATTTGGCTACACCAATAAATGCAGAAATAATAGCGCTACAAAGTTCTGAAATAAAAAAGCGCAGTCTGGGGGGTATTTTGGGGGGTTTTATGGGGTCAAAGGGGGTCGAAAATAATTTTTTTCCGAAATTTGTAAATCTAAGCAGTGCGTTTGAGAGACATTCAAGCAACTAATAAAAGCCCCAAATATTAATTCGCAACTCGCACTAATTCCCGAGAAAATAAGCTCCAAATTTTTCGTCCCATAGTTAAGGAGCGAAAATTTCCGGAGCGCATTATTCCACTCTGGAGCGTTGAATCGAACTAATCTTTGCAGGTCCAGTATAACTCATCAGATGCTACTACCACACCAAATTTGGGCGGAATCGGTGAAAGTCAAAATTTCAACTCTCAATAGGGCATGGGAGACAGGGTCGACGCTGTCAGAGACCGGCTCTTAAACTCTCGGAACTCGGTATTTCCAACTCGTTTACATCACTAACCATGAGAGGGCATTACTTTTAAAAGGATGCAAAAATAGCTGGCTTGAACGATATCCATTAAAGCTCAGCGAATTAAAATTTTGAAAGGGAGGCAACCGGACCGGACAAACCCTGGCCCCACCCGAGTTAGGCCAGACCCCCGATCGGGAACACCCCCACCCCAGACGATTTTTCCGACCCCCTCCGATTTTCTGGCAAGTAAGATTTTTTAGCAAACTTGCGATTTCAGACACAGAAGTTGCCAAATTCGCCTGTAAAACAGCACTTTATATATTGGCTGTATTTCAGCCCAAATTAGCGATTTTTTATGATTTTTAGAAGAAAATTGCGATTTATTGTGATTTTTGACCATTTTTATACCCTAACCCCTTCCCAGACATGGGCAAAGGGGGGGGGGGCGAGGGGGGGTTGGCCCCATCAGGCTCTGATCTACCCCCCATCAGCCGGCCGCTACCCCCATCAGGAATTTTTGGGAAGAATTTTGTATAGAAAATTATGATAAAAATTGACTGGAATAGGCGTAAATGAGCTCAGAATAGCTAATTTTAATGAAAAATAAGCCAAAAAACCCTGATTTTCGCCAAAAATCGGACTTTTGGCTTACCGCCCCTCAGCCCCCATCAGGCGCTGCTACCCCCCTCAGCCCCCCGTCAGGAATTGAAAATTCTACCCCCATCAGCCAAAATGCTAGCCCATGTCTGCCCCCTCCCTATAGAATTTTGGCTCAGACCCTCCATGGTCGCATTACCAATCGCAGATCTGGCCCAAGTCGGTTGTGTAGGACAGACCCCTGTTACATCTATGGGTCCGGGTATGGAGTGGGGGAAAAGGTTTAGCTAATGGTGGTGGGCTAAAATTTCAAATGCACACGTTTGAGCTAATAAAAGGCCAAAAAGGCAATTTGGCTGTGTTGTCTAGATTCTATCGAGTTGAGTGCCAACAATAAACGCGACCCAATCAGGTCGGAGCAACTGAAACAGTTACGGTTTTGCGTGGACATCAAAGACTTGCGAAGTTTCGAGTCGCACGAGAACCGACGCAAAGACGTGAGTCCGTGGGTGAAGTTGATGGCAAAGGACGGAACCAACTACATCCCTCTCTTCTTCCGCAACGGCGGCCACTCTAAATTCATTGAGGCCTTACAAGGGTCAGTCCACTTATCTTCTTGCAAACAACATGCCAACCCACCACTACTAGCAATGTAAAAACTTAGCTTTTGCCGAGGACAAGAGAAAGAACAGACGATCACAGTCGTTAATAAATTTGACCCTAACAACTGTGAGACGAATTGTAGGTACGCAACCCTGAAACGCTCGGCCAAGGAGGCCAATATGATTTTGTTCACTGACGAGAAGAAAGAAACGTTGGAACAGTCGGTCTCGATGCTGTTCAACACAGAGGCCAGCTCTGACTTCTTCTCTGTGAGTTGGTGGGTGGCGCTGGCTGCCGAGTGGTGGAGTTTGTGGGTTGCAGCGGATCATGTCCAACCCGTACGCAGTGGCAGTGAAGAGTCTGGGCAAGGTGGCCAACTTCATGCACCAGAACGTGGTCAACGCTGTGATGGAGTTCGACTCGATGGACCCGGAGGAGCAACGCCTGGCAGCTCAGAGCTTCATTGATCAGGTGACCGGAGAGAACGACCACTCTCTCAGGTCAGTTCGCACCTCCTCCACTCCACTGCACGCCAAAATCTCAGCTCCTTTGGAAACGGTTCCATTTCAGCCATTTTTTTCGTCTTAGATTAGACCACACTGACTAACAACCAAAATTGCTTATCAAAAATTGGCACGAGGCTGCTGAAGTTAGTATGAGAAACGGAGTTCCATTCCATTTAGGACGCACTCTCACGCTGATTTTGAACTGGTCACTAAGCTGGAGCTGCCGGAACGACCGGAGGTGCTGCGGGAGCCGCCGGTGACTGCGGCAGTGTGGAACAGCTACAAACAACCGGATGGTCGGATGCAAAACGTTAGAGAACTGAAGCTGCTCATCTTTAGAGGGGTCGGTCTGTTTTATCAACAGTCCACCCACTCTTCCCGTCAAATCTAAATTTTTTGTCTCTAATTTCCTATCTGATGTCGAGACGATTTGGCCATACGTGGGGGCCGGAAAAAAAGTGGAGGGCGTATGGATTTTCGGCGGGTTGAGGTTGGACAGTATAAAACCGCTTTGCGAAAAAAAGTCTCCAAATTTTCGGAGGAGTATGGACCGCCGATATGGTGTGACCGAAACTTTTTCGTTTTAACAAAATAGGGCAGCAAATTTCCGGAGGTGTATGGATTTGGCCGATCCATGGAGTGGTCTTCAAACCAATCCAGCACTAGTTAATTCTTTGGGAAACTCGTTCTCGAAGCGTCCTTCAAGAAGTTGAATGGTACCTTCAAGCTGGGGTTAAGAGCAAATGCCAGAGCTGGCCTGGTACCAGTCTTGAACGCGCCAACGCTTCCGAAAATGTTGGCGATTTTTTGGGAAAACAGAAATTTTAATTTTAGGTCAGATCCCCTGGACGGCCCAGACCCCAGACCCCTCTCCAAAATTTTGGCGACCTTTTGTTGGGAAAGCAATTTTCTATTCTCCAACCCCCCCCCGAAAACCACATGCCACCTCCTGATTTTTCCGGCCCATATGATATATGGAGAGGTTGTGTGCATGTGGTTGCGTTCAGGGACTGGAGGCGAATGTGAGGGCGGAGGCGTGGAAGTTACTGTTGGGCGTGTACGAGTGGAGCAGCAGTTACGAGGAGAGAGAGCAGTTGCGCAAGAGCAGAACCGACCACTACTACCGGATGAAGTTGCAGTGGAAGAGTATAACTGAAGACCAGGAGAACAGGTTCTCAGACTTCAGAGACAGGAAACAACTAGTCGGTTAGTCCGTCTGTCTTTCTCAACTCAATCTTCTTAGGTGAATCTTTTTAGAGTTGTAAACAATTTTTGAAGACCGAAAATTTTTGCTTTTTAAAATTTTCCGATAGTGTCAAAACTTCGATATCGATGCTGATATTGCTAGTTCAGCCTGAAAGGAAAGTAAACCAAAATTTGTAATTTCTAAGCTTCAAATCTTGAATTAACCGAACTTTGTAACATACATACACATACATGGGCCGGAAAAATCCGGAGGGGGGGGGTGGGGGGGTTGAGACCTCGGGGGGGGTCCCCACCCCGAAAAAAAGGCCAAAAAACGCCTATTTTGCCTTAAATAAGCGAAAATTTCTCCCTCCGGGAGGGGGGTGGGGGGTTAGCCGGCGAGGGGGGGGTATGGAGTATGTTTGGACGGCCGAGGGGGGGTATGGCCGGCCGAGGGGGAGGGGTATACCCCCCTTACCCCCCCCGGCCCATGTATGTACATACATATGCTAGGGGGTTTGGGGGTTACATCCCCTAGTAGAAAGGACAACCCCGAACCAAAAGTACAAGTACTGGTAGTGGCTCCAGCCTCCACTACTAACAAACTGACTCCCTCGACCCAGACATGGGCTAGCATTTCGGCTTTGGGGGGGTAGAAATTTCAAATCCTGAGGGAGGGCTGAGCGTGTGTAGGAGCGCCTGTGGTGGTTGAGGGGGTGGTAAGCCAAAAACTCCAGGGGGTGGTAAGCCAAAAACTCTGATTTTTTGCTAAAATCAAGGTTTTTTTGGCTTATGTTTCATTAAAATAAGTTAAAATAAGCTATTCTGTGCTCATTTACACCTAATCCAGGCATATTTTAATCATAATTTCTATATAAAATTCTTCCAAAAAATTCCTGAGGGGGCCAACCCCCCTCAGCCCCCCATTTGCCCATGTCTTCCTCGACCCCCACCTAACGGAAATGGCACCTCACCCGGCCCGGACCTGTTACATGTATGCTTTGTTAGAGGAGCGAATGAAGCTCTTCGTGTTCTTTTCCAAAGTTATCAGATGGTTGTGGACAGGCTGATTGTAAGAGGTGTTGTTTTATTGTTCAGAGAAGGACGTGGCGCGCACTGACCGAGCGCACAAATTCTTCGAGGGCGAACAGAACACCAACGTCTCCAATCTGAACGACGTGCTCATGACCTATGTCATGTACAATTTCGACTTGGGTAGGCACTTTATTCTTTACTGTGCTGCTAGCTACACTACAACACTCAAGTATATCAGGGAAAAATTGTTCTATTTTGTCAGTTTTATCGTAGATTCCGTTTTAAGGCTACGTGCAAGGTATGAGCGACTTTCTGTCGCCGATCCTAATGATAATGGAGAACGAAGTTGATGCGTTCTGGAGCTTCGTCGGACTCATGGACAGACTGGTTTGTTGTGTAACTGCGTCTGCGCTTCAACCACATTCTGTCTGCAGCACAAAAACTTCGAAATGGATCAGAAGGCGATCCGCAATCAGCTGATGCAACTGAGAGATCTGCTCATCGTTGTCAATCCCAAGCTGGCCAACTATTTAGGTTGGTTCTCGCTCTTTACACACCATATTAGTAGTAGTATTCAAATTTAGGTCGTTGTTGAAAGCATGTACAGTTTGTCTGGGTCTGTCAGCTCACCTACCCACCTGAAACATTATTTTCTTCCTAGACCCACCCACCCCATACATGGGCCCGAAAAATCTGGAGGATCTATGTGTTTTTTTCGGCGGGGTTGGCGCGTTTAAATTTGCTTTCCCAAAAATGGTCGATAATAATTTTGGAGGGGTCTGGGGGGCGGGGTTTTGACTGAAATTTTTTCAAACAAGGTCGCCACAATTATCGGGGTTGGCGAGGGGGTTAAATCTCTCTCACACACGCCCATGCATGACCACCCACACAAAAATCTCTCTGACACCCCAAATTGGTAGGCCCACTAATACCAGATTTTCGGAGTTGAAAATACCGAACTAATTTAGCCGGTGCCATGTATGGTTGAGAGTGTTGTTGCAGAGCAGCAGCAGTCAGACAACATGTTCTTCTGTTTCCGCTGGATTCTGGTGCAGTTCAAGCGGGAGTTCAGTTTCCCGGCCATCAACCGTCTCTGGGAGGTGCTCTGGACCGAGCTGCCCTGCAGAAACTTCCATCTCCTGGTCTGCGTGGCCATGCTCGACCGTCAGATGGACGTGATCATCAGCAACAAGTTCGGCTTCACCGAAATACTCAAGGTGCTCTCTCTCTTACTCACTTCGCTGACATTCTTTGGGAACTTCGTATGGATCTGAGTTGTTAGCGTCAAACCATGCTTGACCCGAAAAATCCGGAGGGCGTCTGGAGATATCGGGGGGACGGAAAACGCCTATTTTGCCTTAAATAAGCGGAAATTTTCTCCCTCCTTGAGGGGTATGGACCGCCTAGGGGAGGGAGTAAACCCCGTCCTAACCCCCTACGGCTAGCAACCAGCATAATATTTCTTTTGCACTGAGCCTAACAGCGCTGCTTATGAAATCTTTTGTTAAGATTCACCGGGAAAAGTGCCTTTAGAGGCAATTTTCGGCGAGATTATGCCGTTGTAGGCAGTGTTTAGGCCTGTGTAGGCGTTTTCGAACTGGTTTCTTAACTGAATGAGGTGCAAAAGTGGAGAAGTTGTTGTTAGTACTACATGTCAGACACATTTTAGGCGATTTTCAAAAGGAATAGTTTTAATAGGAAAATTTTGAAATTTTTTATGACCACATATCCAACACAGAATTATTAGATTTCAGGATTAATTTCAGAAAAGCAAATTTTTTGCCCTTCAAAAAGAATTTTTTAACTACTGTGGTATGGTGAAGGTTTGTTTGACTAAAGAGTACGGAATGGATATTAGGGTGTTTTCCAGGTAGTGGAATTATGTATTGTCGTTTTTACCCCAAACACCCAATACTGAACAACAAAATGAAGGACCAATTTCCGACCTCATTTCAAGCTCGATCGTTGTCAATTTATAACACAATACACACGCAAACAGGCTACAACGCTTGTCGGAGCCAGATTTTTGAAATTCTTCATCAGTCGTAGTCGTTTTTCAAAATGCCTCGTCGTAAGCCGGCCCATTTTTCTCAGGAAGCTATATGTAGCGCCCAGCGCTCCACGCACTATAAAGACAGATATTCATTAGAGTATGGTTATATGTATGACAACGGGGTTACGCGCGGGCGCGCTTACACAATTAGGAGCTGATAAAAATCGCAACTTCGATCCACGATCCCTTCTTTGCACCTATGGACTGTAAGTTACGATAAATTACGGGATAATTTCTTATACTTTTCATATATTTCTCATGGTGGTCTTTCTTTCTTCTTATCCAGAGTAACGAATCTATATATTTTGCCGTTTCTTATGGTGCATTTGTGGGTGGAGAGTAATAAGATCGGTCCGCTTCAGCACATAAACGATCTGTCGATGCACATCGAGCTGGAAGAGACAATATCGCTGGCCGAGTCGATCTACCACCAGTTGGCGGCCACCCAAGACAAACTGCCCTCCCACATCTGCGAGATACTCGGCTTCTACCACGGCGGCAGTCGCTCCTCAAGCCCCGCCAAGAGCGACACCAACACCCCCTCCAAACAAGGCTCCCCCGCCGCCGACACCAGCACTGACAGTGTCGAGCTTGTTCACTCCTGACTCTCTCTCTCTCTCCACCGACTTACGGTTATATTATGTGATTAATCTGTCCTCTACATACAAGTAACAGGTCATCCGCCGAAGGGGGAGGGGGGTTGGGGGAGTCTGGCAACGGCAAGGGGGGTCTGAGCCAAAATTTAGGGAGGGGGATTGGGCACTAAAAAACGCTCAAAAATCGAAAAAATCGCAATTTTTGGCTAAAAATCACCAAAAATCGCTGATTTGGGCTGAAATACAGCCAAAAAGTGTTGTTTTGCAGGCGATTTTGGCAATTTTTGTGTCTGAAATTTTAAAAAATTGCAAAAATTTGCTCAAAAATTTACTTGCCAGAAAAATTGGAGGGGGGTCGGCGAAATCGTCTCTGGGGGGTCCCATCTGGGGGGAGTCTGGCCCAAGTCGGGCGGGCCCCTGTTACACATGTATGGTTCTATAGAACAATTGCAAAATATGCCTATACTTATGTAAGCAAGTGTCATTACATTTCTTATTGCAAGACAAGTGATTTAGTCCAAAATTCAGTCTATCAGTCAACTCTCCACAGTTCAATCTCTTGTTTCCCGATTTTATTTTTGTAGTAGTGGGCCGAGCCCTGGCTAAATTGACTCCAGACTTGTTGCTAGCAGTTGTGTAGACTTTCTTCGGCACGAAAAACTGCAGGAATGCCAAGCTAGCCTAACCGGAAATTTCTTTTCTGGCCACTTCAAATGTCGGGGTATTCAAAAGGGCTACTTTTGCTATTTTTAAGCCATACCATACAATTGTGCTGTACAGTACACGCATTTTTGTTTAGTCTTACACAGACTGTTGTCGTTTACTAAGTGGTTTGCTGTTCTGCTTATGTTTATATTTATTCTGTACACACTGTTATTATCTGTCTACAGTACAACCGATACGAGTGAGTCGAATAGAAGAGAGCAGTCAGTTGGCTTTCAGGTCGACGGCCAGTTCGGCAGTCTGACTTTCGTATATCTTCCATTCCACATTCTCTAAGTCGGTGTGTTTGAGACGGGGCAGTTGAACACCTTTAGCTAAAGCTCTCCCTAATGAGTTCTTGAATACGTGTCGCAGGAAACCCATGGTACGTCGGTATTTGGCTAAAATCTTTTTGGTACAATAGTAGCTAAAGCAAAAACGGCTCTTGTTTTCCTTCCATGGGTTTGAACTTGCTCACAACAGTTACCGTACATAGGTCCGGCCCGGCGTGTCGGAGGGGTTCGCCCAGAGGTGTCCAAAATTACAAAAAAAACTCTAAAAACCTGGAAATGCTTTTTTTCTGTAAGGAGGCTAAAAATCGCTATTTTAAGCTGCCAAATAGCGTTTTAGAGCTAGAAGCAAGCAAAAAAGGATAAAAGGGGCACCGATTCCTTTTGTTTCCAAAGGGCTTTTCGAGCCAATTTAAGCTAAAAATTAGTTGAGCTAGTTGTTAGTACTGGAGCCGCTACTATGTAGTACTTGCGTTTTTGGGTCGGGGGTCCCTAAACTGTCTCCGGGGGTGAGCGGGAGCGGGTTTGGCCTTTTCTGGCTAGGGGTAATACCATAAGCCCCGCTTGTGTGGCCTGACGTGTGGTATGAGGTTTACAAGTTTAGTACGTAAGTACATTGATTGCTTGTTGTATTACCTCTATATACGTATCCATGGTTACTAAGTTTAGCGTCGGTGAATCTAAACCTGGCAAGTTTAGCTGAGGCCACGTATCTGGATTCCAGTTTTGCAGGCCAGGTTTTAACAGTTTTGCGAGCAAAAATGGGCTGCAGAAAGGCTTCGAACTCCAAGCTGACCGTGGCGCCCTTTTCGGGCTGGTAACTGTAGTGCTTAGTGGTGCCGAACAACTGACACACCACGTGACCGCTGACTCGCAGCTGATTGGCGCCCGCTTCCAACCACACCAAAGGAGGACTGACCGTTGAGATTCTCAGCTCGTGATCTAAAGCTTACTCTAGCGTCAAATAGAAATTTAGAATTTTCGCATTTGTTTGTATGATTCCCGACCCTTTCTCGTGCCTAAAAGTAAACTTACACGTACACTTACCAAGACCCATAACTTATAGTAGGGTATGCATACATGTAGTTGGCCCTTTGGGCTTGGGCATAGCCCTGAAACCCTATTTTGGATCAGAAAAATTCCCCCCCAGCCGAAAACCCAGCTACATGTACGTGGGTATATACCTGACAGCACTGCTTAAAACAGGGTTCGTGCGGAACCTGGAAAATCAGGGAGTCATGGAAAAGTCAGGGAATTTGGTGTAGTCAGGGAAAAATTTGATGATAGCAGTAAACATCTCCCCGCCAAATGGTCTTGTCAGAACTTTGCCCACCACCCTTTTGAAAAACAGACTTAGGACTTTCTACAACCACTTATACTGGAAATTTACCCTCAGAATACCGTTTAAACGCGTATTTATAAAGCCAATTTTTCGAAACTTTTTCACGCTGTTTGGATATTGCTCACTCTGTTTGGTCAGGGAATTTTTATTTTGGTCGAGGAAGGTCACGAAATTTTGCTATGCAAAAGCCGCGCGAACCCCTGTAAAACGAACTAATCGGTAGAACCTTTGGTTTTTCTCCGGAACAGTTTCATGAGTCTGGGGTACTGTCGCATTGTAAACTTGATTCGCGTTTTCCCGGCGCTAAACTGTGAGATGAGGCAGCAGGAAATGAAAAAGAAGCAATTCACTAATGTAAAGCGTGCATCCAAGCATTGAAGAATGCGTCCGACAGGTGAAAGTAGACCATTCTGGGTCCGTGTTTCCGGATTTCCATTTTGCCGGCCGAAAAATGGATTCTACGCACACCCGAGCCGATCACCGTTGCACGATGTTGGCTTAGGATAAAGTCTCGTTGTGAGTCGCCCATTTGTGGATTAGTAATCAGGTTGAATCTGGCCTGAAATGGTGTTAATAGTGTGGCAAGGAATAAAAGACAACCAGATACGTACCATGAACGAACTAAAAGAACCGTCTGGATGTAGTGGAAAGGAGTAGGGTATGTCGTGCAGAAATCTGGACACTTGGCCTTTGAGCACGTGCTTGGATATTAGACAAATTCTTGTCTCCAGTTCGTTTCTCACTCTTTGTAGCAGTGTCAGGGCGAGCGGGTCAAAATAAATGCGTCTGCTGCTATTTACATCTTTTATGTCCAAGTGGCCAATCGCTAAATAGCTTAGTAGTTTCAGTAAGTTGATTTTTGCAACATTTCAAACGTTTCTGGCACGGATATCAAGTTAAAAGTAGAAGGTTTCCCGAGGTGTAAATGTATATGGCTTCAGGAATCGGTCTCATAATGGCATCGCTCAAACTTTAACTGATACTATAAATTCAAAAGTCTAGGCCGGAGAATATGGAACGTTTGAAAACAAGATGGCAACAAATTTGAAGTAGCGAAAAATGGCTGAACTGATTTAGTTTTGCTCGCGAGAAGAATTATAAATGAAATAGAAGCATAAAATCGAATGTACATTGAGTTGACTGCCAATGACGAATTAATTGCCGGACTGTCCATTCGAGTCGGTTCAAAATAGAAACTGAACATTTTCGTGACAAATTGGCTGTTGTTTGGTGTAAAAAATTTTAATTTGGGGTGACGGTCCGGTTCGATATCAGGAAACGGCCACAGGTTTTATGGTTTGTTCTGGCGGTTTTTGCGACATAAAACTTTATCTCAAGACCGCATTAATCAGAACGAAGCGTCCTCAGGACGTTCTATTGCGACAAAAAGAAAAAAAGACGCGCAGACATCACACGTTTACGATCGTTGCCAGCCAAGTGGAGTCTGTCCGAAGAGTTTTTCCAACTTTACAGTCATATAACCTCTAAACTGCCACTCAAAAAGGCCGCCGCCCTTCCGTTTAGTGTCGCTATATAAATGTGCCACCTATCCGAGTCTAGAGTCTACTCCAAACCTTCTTCTGCCAATCTGGTAAGTGGCCACGGCCGACCGCCACTATTCTCTATGCTTTTGGTTGTAGGAAGAATGGTGTGCCTCAGTCGTACAGCTGGACTCTCTTCAACTGCACTGTCGCTGCTCTCCCTCAGCGCTTGCATTAGCTACTTTCCGTTTCTGTGGAACAAGATCTCCGTCATAAACAACGAGCTGAGCAGTTCAGCTAACGAATTCAGGCTCCTGTCTAATGAAGTTTGGAGCAGTTTGATCTCTCTCACCTCTGGACCAACAGCTCTGCACTACCGACAGCGACGGCAGATTCAACCTAGATGCGGTTGGTTTTGACCTTGAAGAATGTGTAGATCAAGATCAATTTTTTACTCTCTCTTTTCAGTTTGTCACAACAACAACCCATGTCCCCGAGGCAGACCAGGAGATCGAGGAGAAGCCGGAACTCCAGGGGTTCCGGGCCGGAAAGGTTCCCGTGGAGATCCGGGTCTTACCGGTAGAGCGGTGCCAATAGAACCTCCAGAATACAGTAGTCCTTGCCGCCAATGTCCGGATGGACCGGTAGGACCAATCGGACCAAACGGACCTCCGGGAGCACCGGTAATTCGCTTAGTATAATATTAGGGTTCAGCTCCACAGATTCTTCAGGGTACCAAAGGGCCCTTAGGAACTGCCGGACTACCAGCCCAGAAGGGTCGCCCTGGAAACAATGGGTTCCAAGGACCACCAGGGTCGCCAGGACAACCTGGAAAGGCAGGTGCCCCGGGTCAAAAAGGCAACGACGGCCAAGGAGGAGGCAAAGGAGCTCCTGGGGAACGCGGTCCTAATGGAGAGCGTGGTCCCAAGGGTCCGCCTGGTCGTCAGGGTCCTCTAGGTCAGAGAGGACAACCTGGTAGACAGGGTCTAGCAGGGTCCCCAGGACTCAACGGTCGAAAGGGTCAACCAGGGTCGCCCGGACTCAGAGGACCAATCGGGGCACCCGGAGAAGATGCACAATATTGTCCATGTCCCTCGCGATCGGCCTAAGGGTATACTGTAACTCGAGCCTGTATTATTAGTTGTACAGTAAGCTTATTTGCTTTGTTGTGTGCGTTGGTAGTTGCCTGGCTCCCTCTGTACTTAGATCTGACGTGTTGAAGTTGTGTCGTTTGAAGCGTTCATTTTACATCTCTAATGCACTTTCCCAACTCTCTGTCTGACCTTGTAATAAAATAAAAGTGAAAATTGTTACATAGAATACAGTATACTCTGTTCAGGAATAGCTCGGTCCAGCAACCTTGCTACTGACTGGTTTCTGACACGAAAAGATTTTCGGAGGTTTACGGTAGTTCTGTTCTGAGCTTACATTTTCAGAAGTATGCTATATTTTGCTGGAAAGTACTGTTGTTTGTGTATACACATACACATTTACCATACACAAAAATACACATTGTTTTTTCAATGTGTATACACATACACATACACATACACATTGAAAATTCCGATACACATTACCATACACAAACAGTACTCAAAATGTGTATTTTTGTGTATGTGTATTTGATCAGCAAAAGTCGATAAAATTTTGAATAAAATCGTAAAATGTCAATGTTTTTGCATCTATGCATGCTGTAATAAATAGTAGCTATCCTCATAAAGTCTTCAAATGGCCTAAGTAACTCGATTTCAAAGCTACCCAAGGTTTCTTCAAGCAGCTGACATTGAGAGATTTGATTTTCCTAGTATTTCCAGCTCAAAATCTACCAAAAAATTGCATTTTCAGTACAATACACATACACAAATATACACAAAAATACACATTGTTTTGTTGAATGTGTATACACAAATTACCATACACATTTGAAGGTAAATGTGTATACACATACACATACACATACACAAACGGAAAACCCAATACCAAACAACAGTACGGAAAGAAAACTTCTCTATACTATTTGGTTGACAGGAGCAGCCTACAATCGATAAGACAATAGAAAATCAGTTACCCATTTTAGCGCGGCAGTCGGCTTTGAGCAGACTGACTTTGCGCATGAAATTCGTTCCGAACTGCATCGTCACATTGGCTTGTACGTCCGACAGTTGTCCGGCCACACGTCCTCTGCCCCTGACAAGATGGGTGCCGAACCAGGCGCCCTTCATGTAGTAGCCGCCGCCCGAAATCCGATAAACCAACGCGTTTCTTGTATTGTCGGTTTGCAGCAAAAACTTCGGCATTTCGTGCCAGCCGGTCGACTTTAGTTGAAGGCCGATCCAACCGAATTTCGGCCGGAAATGACCGAACGCTTTGGGAAGATTCCAGAAAACATTGGGAGGTGTGCGCAAAGCGTCCGATATTCGGTTCGAAAATTGCTAAAACTTTGATTACATAGAGCTTTGTCTAAAGTAAATTTCAGTAGGAAGAATACGATTAATTAAATAGAGTTGTTAAACTTTGCTCCATATTTCGCACAAACAATGCTGTGTAAAGTTTAAAAAAATTAGACCATTATGCAAATTTGTGAGACAACGGCGAATTGCTCTATTACTTGTTCAATAAAATTGAGGCCCTTCCGTGACACAACCACGACCAATCCTGCATTGTCCTCAGCCAAAACAGAAGAGAAGGAGAAAAAAATCAGCAGCAACAGCAGAAAGTCCATCTTTACATAAATGAATAATTGCTGCCATTTTATACCCGTTTCTGCAGTACAGGATCTGCCGTAACGCCACAACTATAATTTCCATTTTACTGGTCTTGATTACAACTTTCACACCCGCCTCCTAACCGATTTCCGCTACGCCCGATCGCCTCAAACCAACTTATAACATATAATCGGGCAATTGAACGGAAGAATTCTTCTTTGTAGTTTCGCTGCTACAGTTGGGACATCGGACAGTTGTTGCCGACGGCGATTGAGTGCGCCTAGTAAGTAGCCAGGCCAAGCAAAAGTATAATAGGTGAATCCAGGTTATGATGGAAGCTCCGGTCCACAGACCCATGGCGCCGCCGATGCTGGAGACGAACCGTTCTATGGTGAGCGCCGGTTTTTCTTCTATTTCTGTGTATTGGATCTCGTCGAAGTATATGTCTCCGATGATTAGTGACGAACTGGCATCGCCTGAAAACATTTTCAGCATCTACACACTTAACAAATCCAAATTACTGCTGAGTTTGGCTCAAAAATCGATTCGTCTGAAGCCAGAATTTATGGGATAGCTTATACAGGTTTGTCTTATTTATTACCCGGCGTTACTTTGGTTTTTCCCGAGAATCCGAAGAGAAATTAAAATAGCTACTTTTTAGCTTAAAAAATGCACCTTCAGGCAATTGCCAGTACTTGTTTAGTTGTTCACTGAGAACAGGATTGAACACTCTTCCAACACTGAGAGAAGCTTTGTAGGTCCAGTAATCGCAAGCTTCCGCACATCTTTCCTGTCTACACCTGACCAACAATTCAGTGAAGTCATAGGCCAGTCTTCTGTAGCACTCAAATGCCTCCACTGGACTGCACAACAAATGCTCCGATATGTTCGCATACGTACTCAGACCTAAAAAACTTTTAGTTCTTTCTGCATAGGATAGGATAGGATAGGATAGGATAGGATAGGATAGGATAGGATAGGATAGGATAGGATAGGATAGGATAGGATAGGATAGGATAGGATAGGATAGGATAGGATAGGATAGGATTACCTGTACAGTTACAGTGCTCCAGCAAGGAGTCAATCAAACATTCCACTTGGCAGTTGGCGTAAGTGTACTGACGAAAATATTTCAGTGTTTGCTGTTGGCAGAGAGACCGGCCCAGCTGGTCTCGCATCAAGCGCATCGAGTGAGTCACCTAGACTGGCAAGTTTCTAACGAAAAGCGCTCAAACTCAAACCGATAGACTGATGTGTATGTGGTAGCCAACTGGCAGGGCTATCGGGTTTTTCTCCAGCATGGCCTCAGCAGGACTCATGAACAGATGAAGTGCGTGCTCGTCATAGGAATTGAAGGCAGATTCAAGAATGTCCTTGCTCGGATACCAGTAGGCGAAACCCAGACCACCTACTGGACCTGCAAAATCGAGTATTTTCTATCCTGCCAGCGTACGTACGCGTAGGTACCCTAGACCAACACAGGCCTGCTATATATGCTCTTACATGTATGTAACAGAAGAGGTCCTAGCTCCTAGTGCTTGTGTGCTAATGTCTCTAATTGAAGAAAGCGATTAACATTTTGTGCGAATACTGAACTTGCTGCTGTTCTAGTGAGCATTAAGACCTGGAAGTCTCTGTGGTGTGGCGTTGCTCGAGATGAACTCGAAGCAAGCTCCACTGTGCAGTAAGTGTCGTTTTACAGTGATTTGTCCGTGAGTGCAGCAGTCGCTGATCAGACCGTTTTCGAACCAGCACAACCGAAACTGTCCGACGCATCCAAAGGCGGTGTCCTGCAACGAAAACTACTGTATCGACGGACGCGCACTGACTTTTGGCTAACTTCAAAGAAATCGATTAGTCTCTTTGCCGCCGATGCCCTCGTTTAGCTCTTCTTGCAAAGAGTAAAGCGACAGTTGCTGGCGCTCGAAGTAGCCCAGATCCATCAGAGACGTGCCGTAAGCTGAGAAGAAGCTGGAGGTGCTGAATTCGGCAAGCGTCCTGTTGACGGCCGGGTATTTAGCTGACACCGCCGTGCTATTCAGTTTGGATAATGTGCACAATGTGATAGCTGGAAATTGCAGACCGTCCTGGTTTAAAAAAGGTGTTCGGTACTTTGAGAAGCAAAACTGTTCAGTCTGGAGAATGTTACCTTCGGGTACTTGACTCGGACGCTGGTCAATGTAGGATTGTCCATAAAATACACCACCAATGTCTTCAATTGTAGGATTACCAACAAAAATACTATCAGTAGTGTAATGGCCCAAAAAAATTTCGACCACCCTGAAGCGGCTCTGAATATCTAAAAACTATTGACCTGTAGTTAAGATTGTAAAGCTTACATACCCAATCGGTCTACGTACCTGATCGAACCCGTGGAAAGTGGTGCTACTAAGAAAAATGTTCGAATCTGGCCAAGGTGTTCCGCTTGTGCGCTTTCAAACTTTCTTCTTTCACCTGTTTTGCAGAGTTGGGTCTAGCGTACGGTTCTTCGCCCGTCGCACTAGCCATTCGGTCATACATACAGAAAATTGGTTAGAAACAGTGACAAAAATTAGACCAACAGTTGTTAGAATGTTAATCAGAGAGCAGCTAACTTTATAGGAGGATTAAGGACACCATTACCCAGCGAATTCCGTTGCAGGGCACAGGGGATTTACGACCCAAGGCCTTTCTTAATCGGCCTTTATTTGCCGGAGCTGAAGAAAAAAGACTACACGAAATTGAAATGACAGCTATCTCACGATAAAACAGCTACCTACATTGTTTGAAGAATTGCGCTGCACCGCACCGTACTGCTGTTTGCCTGTATGCATTACGCAATCTCTGCAAAGTGTTCCCCATCCATCACAACAGCGACGATATGAATAACGTGGGTTTGTTGGGGTCTGTATGCAGGGGGGAAAGAATAGGATATCAACTTTTTAGCTTCAAACCTCAACTGGCCAACAACCCCACCCTGCGCAAAGGCAAATCGCCACGGCACTGCTGAACGCGTCTGAGTCGATTTTTTTGCGCTTATGGCTCGCTAACCCCAGTTGTTTTTTGTTCTATGTACGGATCGATTCATATCAAACTGCGCCCCACCATGAAATAGGTTCTCGTCGACCACCCAGATGGCCAAATCTGACCCCGTAAGCCTAAGGCTCATTTCTGCGGTAGCCACGTAACTCAACCGTTTTTCGCTTAACAATGCAGGCAGTGTACATACATTGTACATTTTATGATCGAATAAAACAAGTAGATTTTAGAGTTTGCAGAGATTGATGGCTACTGAATAAGACTGGTGACCACCAAGATAACATACCCCGCGCATGCCTCCCATACATGTAACAGCTCCGGGCCGCCTGGGGGTAGGGGTTCCTCAGGTAAAAAAAACAGGTCTGAGGGAGCTTGGCCCAGAGGGGGGTCCAAAAATTTCAAAATGCTCCACAATGCCTGGAAATGCGTTTTTAGCACGCTTTTTCTAAAGCATAGGCTCAGTCATTAGGAAGACAGGTTTTTATTTAAAAAGGTAATATATTATTCCAGTTGGCGGTTTTTCCTAATAATCTTTGCCATTTCTTTCTTCAGGCCGATTTTAAATAGCTATAGAGGGTGCATTCAGCTTGATCAGTATTGCTTCTGTGTAAGAATGGTCATCGGCTAAGTCGCTAAAAGCTTGAGAATCTGAGAGTTGTTGATCAAAATTAACCGTGATTTGGTCAATCGGCTGTTGATATTTGTTAAACAGTGCACTGTTGCACCGATTGATTGAGAAAACTTGTGTCTTGTTTGTATCAATTTCTATCTGATCTCTGGCTCTTTTTTGTTGTTTTTTTTGCTATGCAGTCAAAATTTTTGCGTAAAATTTCACGCTTGAAAAGGACTTGAACCTGAACCTATTGTCCGGAGTTTTTTAAAACTGGACTTGAACCTAGACTTGAACCTGAAATTTTGCGCTTGGACTTGACACAGACACAGACCTGTTTTTAAAAGCCCGGACTTTCCAGCAATCGCTAATCGGCCCTCTGATTGTGGCCGGTCCCCCTGTTGCAGTCTCAGAAAATCTTCACTCTGGTGGGCCCATAAGTAGTAGCCAGTGGCTGAATAGGCAACGATTGGGCTTGACCCGGTGGTGGCGGAGAAGCAGTCACAGTTTCATCCGAATCTGCATCTTCTTCTTCGATCATTTCAAAGCGTGTTCGCAATCGGCAGCCAAAACTAAGAAGATTTGTCAACTGTTAAGAAAGTGCGGAAAACGACTCAAATGAGTGAAAAGAGGTTGTTAAAGAATTACGCATTAGCCATTACGCATTATGCAAATTATGCATTCATTTTCTGGTTAATTATTATGAATTTGAAATCTGAATGCATTACGCATTCGCATGTGCATATGCATTCGAAAATTCCGATATAAACAACTACAATGCATACAGAACCACGCCAAAGTATCTGATGATTCTTTGTTGGAATAAAACAGAGCAATGCGTCAATGCATTTTTTGCTGGATGTACCAATTTCGCTGTTGGAAACAATTTATAGATGGTAAGGGCAGGAGGTCTGGTTACAGGAAGAAAAAGTAAGCTTCAGGTGGAGGGGTGCCTCTGACTTAGGTGTGTAAACCCCTGATTTCTCATAGTATTTTTCTGTGACGGTATGACTTCTGCGCACCAGGCTTTCTTTTCTACTAAAATGTAAAACCGAAATTTATTATTCGCATGCAAAGATGACAAGAAAATTAAAAGCAATAAAGTTTTTACAACGTACTTGGAATCTCCGAAGATGATATTTGCATCATTGGCATGCGCTACCGGTATTTATACTGCATGTTTATAATTCAAAAAATTTCTGGCAAGAAGAGAAAATTGCGAAAGGCCTTGGATCAGCAGGCTTCTGAAAAGACTTTAAGCACACTGTCTGGCGCCCGCCGCTCAAAAGTACTTCGTTTGTATTAGAACCACTCCATTTGGCCGCGTCAATGCTTGGCATTACCGCAGCTGCTGCAATGTAAGTCTGTCTGATTTGATTTCTAGATTAGAATTGGTTTCTATAGCGAAACAATTGAACACAAACAATTACTTTAAGCAATGTGCATTATGCATACCGAAATAATCAATAATAAGCAGACGGGCCCAGCGAAACATTCGAGGCAATCACAGCGGACTCGAACTCCTCTATATGTCGTGTGATGTCAGTTATTTAGGAATGTACTAAAGCTAATAATTGCCACGTGTAACTGCAATATACCGTACCTGCAGTGCCTGGTATGCATATACTGGCTGAGTATAAATATATCCAGTGGAGGAAGTTGCGACAAAATCTTGAATTCTGCTTCGTTGAGAAAAGTTCCTTATGAGTACGTGTTTAGAGTACGACTCATCCCTTTTGAAAATGCTACCGTTTTCATTCAATAAATAATGACTGAACTGAAATGTCTCGTTTCAATGATTGAATGAACTAAAACAGAATAGAAAAGGTATGGTTTT
>JASANB010004893.1:0-19084 GCA_030248155.1 Sabatieria punctata
AAAAAGGTTTCCCTCTTCATCTCAAACATACGTGTTTGGTAGGAGAAATTCAAGAAAAGCTGCCGACTCCACTGGTTTCTCCCATAGGTCCCTGGCAGAAAGGTCCGTGGGGTGGCTTGTGCAGCTGAATAGGTGGTTGACACTGTGCGGGGCGATGCCGCAGTGAGGGCAGATGTCTGCCACTGTTTGGTCCAGGCGAGCCTTGTAGCTGTTCAGACGGTGGCAGTAGCCTGACCGAAGTTGTGTAAGGAGTGAGCGGGGCTCTCTGCCAAGAGCTTCTTCTGACTTGTGGATGGGCGGTGGGCGGCCACCTAGCACAACGTTGGGACGCAGAGAGTCAATGGTTCTGGCTACAATGGCTGCATGCACATTTTTCCGAGACTGGGCCAACGAGTCACCCGAGAGTGGGTTGACAAAATTGTTGAATTTCGAGAACAACGTCTCCTTCATCTGACGAGGAGGAGGAGGCCTGGTGGCAACGTTATGGCAAGGGTGGTTTGGCTCTCGACACTCGACCAGGTATTGGGCCGAGAGCAGCTTTGCATGTGAAGCTACTGGTAGCAAATTAGTTTATTGGTGGAGATGGTCCACTGCGGCCATGCGGTGACAGCTGGTGACAATGCGCAAGGCACTGTTCTGCGCCCTTTGAATTCTGTCCAGACTTGTTTTGCTGGCGTTTGCTGCCCAGACAGGGGCAGCATAGTCCGCTACCGAGCGCCCCAGAGCTTTGTAGATGATCAGGAGGCTTTCCTTCTGTTGGCCCCAGGAGGAGCCAGCCAGTGCTTTTAGGACATTGTTCCGCTTGGCAATCTTGGTGGAAACAAGGGAAGCATGCTTGTTAAAGGTGAAGAAGGTATCGAAGGTCACGCCAAGAATTTTTGGTGTCTTGCATAGGGGGAGAAGGTGACTGTCCAGGCGGATCTGGGGGTGGTATTTCCCCTGAGCAGGGTCAGGAGAAAATAGGGTTACAGTGGACTTAGGAGCCGAGAGTATCAGTGACTTCCTAACCAAGTAGGCGCACAACTCAGTGCCGAACTGGTTCAGACTCTCTTCTAATTGAGGTAAGTTGGCTCCTGAAGTGTAGGCAGTGAGGTCATCCGCATAAGAAACCAGCTTCACAGAGGGCGGAGGGGCTGGCATATCTGATAAGTAGAAGTTGAAAAGACAGGGGGAGATCTTGGACCCTTGAGGGACACCAGCGTGGACTTTTCTAGTGGAGGAAGCAGCACCACGGAACAGGGTCTGGGCAGAGCGACCGCGCAGGTAAGCGGAAAGCCAGCGGACCAGTGGCGAAGGCAGGGTAGAGTTGGCAATCTGCGAAATGAGGCAGTTGTGGTCAACAGTGTCGAAAGCTGCTGAGAGGTCAATCGCCACTGCCATGGTGCGGGAAGGTGGTTTCTTCTGATTGAAGCCCTCTGCGATGTCAGTGGAGAGCTGAAGCAGGGCAGAGGTAGTAGAGTGGCCAGCTCTGAAACCATGTTGGTGGAAGGATGGAAGCAGGTGAGCCGAGATCAGAGGTAACAGCAGTTGTTCCAGGACTTTGATCACCGGTGACAGCAGGGAGATAGGGCGGTATGACTTGCCTTGAGTTGATGGTTTCCCAGGTTTGGCGATCAGGATAATGTGTGACATTGTCCAAATGGCTGGGATGGAGCAGCAGGTTACCGAACCATTGAAAAGCGCCGTTAAATAGGACAAGGCATAGGGTCCTAGCTTCTTGAGGTGGAAGATGGAAAGGCCATCTGGGCCAAAAGCCTTGCTGTTACTGCATGTGGCAATGGCCTTAGCCACTGCAGCCGTTGTAAAGAGGGGCGGATCGAGCAGCGATCTCTTCTTAATGTCTCTAACTAACCCCCTCGTGGCAGCTGAGGAGGAGTAGGCATTAGCAGTGGTGGTGAACTGTTTGTTGAATAGACGAGAGATGGCTGATGGAGTCGAGGAGGATTTGTTGCCAAAGTGTATGGCTTCATTCTCTGCTGTCTTCTCCGATTTACCATCAATGGACTTGATGGTACGCCAAAGTTGCGAGACATTGGTTTGATGGTTAAGGCCCTCTACATGTTGGCGCCAGCGTTCCTGCTTATGTTTGTTTATCGCCCTAAGGATGCTATCGCTTTTGGCAGCGATCTGGGGGTCCATAGGGTCTCGACTTCTGGTGTTGTCCCGGTCCTTGATCATTGCTGTCACTTCAGCCGGGAGCTGAGAGCGATGGAGTTTATGCCGACCTTGGGGGATATGGTGCTTGGCTGCCTTTAACAGGGTCTGACGAAAGAGCTTCTCTCCCACTTAGACGTCCTCGGGAAGAGGGAGGTTGCTAATTGTCAGCTCCACCTCAGTGGAGAAGGCAGGCCAGTCCGCCTTCTTTAAGTTGACATAGGTGCGATGTGGGGCTCGGGGAGGTTTAGTTTGGGTTTGAATGGAGGTGACAATGGGCAGGTGATCAGAGTTGAGCGCAGTGACCGTTCTCCAGGAGCAACTGGTGGCAATCGATGCCGCTGCCAGAGTGAAGTCAGGGGAGGATGGCTCCTGGTTGGAGGGGAGACGAGTGGGAGCCTCTTCATTCAAAACGATGAAATCAGAGGAGTTAACTTCATCTGCTAATGCCACACCGTGGGCATCAATCGACGTTGAGCTCCAGAGATCATGGTGCGCATTAAAGTCGCCCACGATTAGGGCCGCATCATTTGAGCGAAGAAGGTGGCCAATGGAGGCCAGATAGCCCAGAGCACATGAAGAGGTGGGAGGGATGTACACATTGGTGATAGAGAGATTGGCGTTATTGAGATGGATGGAGATTGCTTGAACCTCCAGGTGAGGGTCTGCTGGGGTTCTAGAAGGTGGCGCGAGGTGGGTGAACGAGATCGAGTCATGAATGAAGAAAATGAGACCACCTCCGGCGCCCTGGGGGCGGTCCTGGCGCACTGTGGTATAGTTTTGAATCTGAGGTGTGTTTGACCGAGCCGTGAGCTTGGTTTCTTGCACTGCTGCAACCTTGATGTCCCATTCTTCAAGTAGAAGCGCTAATTCACTGATCTTGTTTCCCACACCATTTGCATTGAACTGCAAAATGTTGAGTGATGGTGACAGAGGCTGAACAGTAGTGGCTGGTGGGGGAGCAACTGGGGTGGGGGCAGGTATCGGGGTAGGAGCAGAGCAGATACTGCAAATCCATCTCGGGCTGTAGTCCCTTTGATGTCTCAGGAGAGAGCAAGCAGAATGGACCCATTTGTGGCACGAATTGCACAGGTAGCTGACACTGCGCCAGGTGACATTTGTGTTGCAAACGGCGCAAGGAAACGGTCCAGGGTTTGGATGGACATCACCGGCACGCTTGAGAAGCTCAGCGGCTATTGAACGGCGATGGCCGAAGCCAGCAACGAGTAGAGGGGGCGGAGATGCTGGCAGTCTTCGACCCCAGTCCAAAAACACGAGTGCTGGAGAATAGGAGGGGATCCTTCTCCAGAAGGATGGGGCAGGACGCATTTGGCCCGCTTCCGCGGGGTAGTTGCACGATGAAGACGCGCGTCCCATTGCAACCAATTGTTGGCATCTGTAGATGGTATCGTCAAGGCGTATCCATTCATACTCGTTTCGGAAAATGATGGCGGCGTGTTGGCGCGTTCATACTCTAAACATGTCTACCGCCGATTTTTGACACGAGTATGAATAAATACACCTTAGGGTTGACCTACCTATCTTTTTAAACAAACAGACGATTTATTTAGACTTGCGTCACTGCTGACCTGGTGAGTCCGGCGCCCACCGAAGCCGCAGTTGACCCCACAGCCGACCAGCACCCACCACTCGAAGAGGAGCATCCACCGACCGTGGTGGACGAACCGGCAGCCGATGTACCTACCCTGGCTCCAGCCGAACTCACCGACCCTCCCTCAGTGCCTCCTCAAATAGAACGGGAGTCAGAGGCGAAACCAGCAGAGGATGACGTGGAAAGCGGTCAGCACAGTCGGTGCAGCTCGCGTGCCACCATGACCGAAGAAGGTCCACCTACTCTCTGTCGTGCCAAAGTCTCCGACACCGACGATCTGGAACCAGAACTGCCCGTCAGAGAAGCCGAGGAACTACTACCTCCTCGCGAGTGCTCATCTCCCCGACTGTCTCCTATGTTCGGTTGCAGCGAGGAGCCGCGTTGCGCCTCGGTGGGTATTATTTGGTATAGAAAATACCATCTGGTATTTGGTATTTTTTATACCATTTGCATCCCTACTCTGGAGCGTGCCCTGTACTGATGCGTCTCTAGGGGTATTTTTATATTTTGAAAACAGTCCCTCCGGAGTGTGCCCTATACCGATGCGTCCCCTAGGGTACTTTTCATACATGTAACAGAGGGGTCAGGGGGTCTGCCCCCCACCCGACTTAGGCCAGACCCCCCCCGCGGATGGGGACCCCCCTCCGATTTTCTGGCAAATAATTTCTTG
This sequence comes from Sabatieria punctata, assembly GCA_030248155.1. Classification (NCBI taxonomy): domain Eukaryota; kingdom Metazoa; phylum Nematoda; class Chromadorea; order Araeolaimida; family Comesomatidae; genus Sabatieria; species Sabatieria punctata. Next base: position 4,437 of record JASANB010004893.1, read on the forward strand.
AGCAAATTTTTCCGATTTTTTGCAATTTCAGACACAAAAATTGCCAAAATCGCCTGTAAAACAGCAGTTTTTAGCTGTATTTCAGCCCAAATTAGTGATTTTTGACGATTTTTAGCCCAAAAATTGCGATTTTTTCGATTTTTGAGCGGTTTTTAGTGCCCAACCCCCTCCCAGAATTTTGGCTCAGACCGCCGCCCCCGGCCGGCGCCAGACCCCCTCAACCCCCCTCCCCCCTTCGGCGGATGACCTATTACATGTATGATTTTTGGCCCAAAATTTTTGGGTTGCATGTAGTTGGGGGATCAGGGAAGGTCAGAAATGGACTATCTATTAATTCATTAACTTCCTTATAACTAGAAATCCGGAGCACGCCCTATACTGATGCCTCCCCCTAGGGGTGGGTACTTTCATATTTAGAAAACAGGCCCTCCGGAGCATGCCCTATGCCGTCCCCCTAGGGGTGGGTACTTTTATATTTGGAAAACAGGCCCTCCGGAGCATGCCCTATACTTATGCCTCCCCCTAGGGGTGGGTACTTTCACATTTAGAAAACAGGCCCTCCGGAGCATGCCCTATGCGTCCCCCTAGGGGTGGGTACTTTTATATTTGGAAAAGAGGCCCTCCGGAGCATGCCCTATGCGTCCCCCTAGGGGTGGGTACTTTCATATTTAGAAAACAGGCCATCCGGAGCATGCCCTATACGTCCCCCTAGGGGTGGGTACTTTTATATTTGGAAAACAGGCCATCCGGAGCATGCCCTATGCGTCCCCCTAGGGGTGGGTACTTTTATATTTGGAAAACAGGCCCTCCGGAGCATGCCCTATACTGATGCATCTCTAAGGGTACTTTTATATTTGGAAAACAGGCCCTCCGGAGCATGCCCTATACTGATGCATCTCTAGGGGTACTTTTATATTTGGAAAACAGGCCCTCCGGAGCATGCCCTATACTCATGCATCTCTAGGGGTACTTTTATATTTGGAAAACAGGCCCTCCACAGCGTGCCTATACTGACGCGCCTCTAGGGTAGTTATACATGTATAAAACAGCCCCCTGGGGCGAGCCCTATACTTATGTAGTGACCAGTTAGACTCCTCAGGCGAAAGGCTTTTAAATGATATATAACATGACAATATAAATATAATCGATAATCAATGTTTATCGATAAAGCTTGTTAATTTATAATTAATTAATTATGATCATTAAAAATATTAGTTTCTGTTTGGGATCGGTTCCTGATTTCCCCCAAGCTACACCTGATCCAAATTTTTACTAACTTATTTTACTGAATTTTAGAGTAACCCTATATACCAATTTAATAGTATCAGACTCCGAAGCTTTTGCTCCGCCGGACCAATGGTGAACCAAGGATTATGCAAATGGGGTGTAAAATTTTTAAGAGGCCTGATTGGGCCGCTGCCGATTGAAGTCGGGAAAATATTGAAAAATTAGCATTCAGGACGCATTTAAAAGACATAGAGAATAAAATGCAGTTTCAGTACGTACATAATTTATTCCTTTCTAGTATTTTTGACCGATTTTTGTAAAGCAATCCCCTTGACATTTCGACACTTTTAGTTAGGACGGTGTTTAGGAGCTGTCTGCTGCTCAATCGTCTGAGGATCAGATCAACGGGGAACAGCCAAGCGATACTGGGTCCTCTGTTTCTCATTCGACCAGCCAGCCAACTGAAGAGGTCAATGCAGCACTGAACATTGAAGACGGTGTCGTCAGGTATTCTCAATTTAATCAACGTTATTCCAGTTCTTTTGATTCAGCTGCGGTCGTTGCGGAGAGAGAGTGGCTGACACGCCACTAGCTAAGAGAGACCACGGAGTGGAGCACTTTAGAAGCGAGACCAAGGTGGACAGCCCGTTCACACAGCCCATCAACCTGCAGCGTCAACTGCAGTACTACCGGCTGCTCAAAGTCTGCTTCCCTGGATTTGTTGAGCGGTTCACAGCCGATACCAGCTCCGTCACCGGTCAGAACACCTCCAACCGAACCAACCCGGTCAGTCTAATTTTTGCTTCCTGCTGTCATCAAGTTTACGTCACGAACACTTGTTTTGTTTGATTGCATGAGCAGATTGGAAAAACAGATCTCCGAGGTGCTCCTCATTTTCTCAACACACGGTCACGACATTTTTAACGCCTAGAGTAGCTGTAGGTTTAGGTATCGGCTGATAAACATCAAGGGCTGGTTTGGTGCAGTTGCCGAAATATTGGGTCCGTACGTCGGTACCAGGTTTTTCCGTAAATTGGTTCATGGGCTTGTAGGTTTTCTGACCTTTTGGCCTCCACAATGAAATTCAAAATAACCCCATGGACTTAGTCACGAGTACAAACCATACACATGTAACAGGTGATCAGCCGAAGGGGGAGGGGTGTCTGAGCCCAAATTTTGGGAGGGTGTTGGGCACAAAAAAACGCTCAAAAATGGCTAATTTGGGCTGAAATACAGCTAAAAAGTGCTGTTTTGCAGTCTATTTTGGCATTTTCTGTGTACAAAATTGTAAAAAATCGCAAAAATTTGCTCAAAAAATTACTTGGCAGAAAAATTGGAGGGGGTGTCGGAAAGATCGTCTCGGCGTGGGGTTCCCATCCCGGGGTCTGGCATAAGTCGGGTGAGGGCAGACCCCCCTGTTACATGTATGGTACAAACAGCACAGCATTGCATTTTGCATTCACTGTTCCATTTTTTCCCTCAATTTACCTTGTTTTTTCAAACTTTTTTCTTTGTTTTCTTTCACGCATTTTAGATGTGAGAACTGCCAATTTACGCCGTCCAGACAGACAAAATGTTGAAACCAAAAATAACCCCATCAGCTTATTTTCGGAAAGGTAAACCTAAAGTAAGCCCAGCTGGGCTTATTTTGGGTGGCTTATTTTCGGAAAAACCCTGTGGGGCCGTGCAAAAATGACGTCATCGATTTTTGGCCGTTTTCGAACCCCTCCCCCTTGTCATCGGTTGTCATCATTTTCCAAACCCCCTCTAAAAGCGATAAAACGACGTCACTTTTTTCCAACCCCCCCATTTGAAAAATGCCTGCATTTAAGTGAGCAAGTTTTGGGACAGTAGTTTTTACGTAGATTCTTCTAGTTACTTTCCCATATTTCGAAACAGTTTGTTTTTGGAAGATTTTTTCGTTATTTTTAAGAAAATCAAAGAAAAATCGAAAATCTACTAATTTATCGCAATTCAGTGAAAAAGCCATCGACACAACACACAGTTGTTATGAACTACATGTATTGAAAACAGTAAGGTATCCAAGTAAGGTACACGTAAGTGTAGGGTAGGTAGGTACACCTTTTTTGGTGGAGGTAGAAAGAAAAAACCTGTCAAAAATAAGAGAAAACAAAAAATTCTATTACTAAAGAAAATTACTAAAGGTGTCTAAATAGAGCCCTGCGCATATGGTGCCGCTTTTCACGGCCTGGCCTGGCCTGGAATATTAAGATGCATTTTGCGAGAAAGTCAGCTTTGGTGCCGAAGAGAGGGGGCAAGCAGGGTCATCTCACGGATCTGGCTGATATTAATATCTGTTAAAATAGAGCACAGTCGAAGACCAACGGTGCATGCCCGGCCACCATCAACCCCCTGGAACCGGAGCTACACCCCCCTCAAAGTTGGGTCGGCAGCAATTTTTGATGTCATTTTAATACCTCTGACACCCTATATTTAAACGATCACCCTTCACTCGTTTCTTAGGCTAGGACCCTGAGTCTCATATGATTTTGTAGCTGTTCGAATAACCTTTCATATTCTGGTACTCCCGTTTCCACATCATATCTGGTTAGCAACATATTCGCCGAAAACTACGAAATTGCTGCAAAATGCCACTCCGTTTTTTTTCCGAAAAATCTTTATAACTTTTTATGCAAAGGCCCTGCCAAGCTAATGTTTTAACAAAAGTTAGGCATGAGTTGGCCAAACAAAATGAGCGCACTAAAGTGTGCTGTTTAGGGGGTATGGGGGATGTTTGGCCTCTCAAAGGTGTTCGAAAAAAATTTTTTTCTGCAAAGCTTAGTGGTTCGCATACTGTTATATGCAGTTTTGTGTGCTGAGTTCGAAAATGCATTCAGTTTAGCTAGATTCGATCTGGATCGGGAGAAATTGGCGTCCAAATTTGAGACCAAGCCTATTTCTTGAGTGGCACTACTCGCTAGTATGACCATTAACCGCGGTGCAATGCAGTTTTACTTATGTAGTTTTTGCTGCTGATTCCGAAAATAACCTTATTTTTGCTCTACGTTGCCTAGTTTTGAAGATATCAGCATTTTTATGATTTTGGAAGGAAACGGCTGCACTTGCTATAACATGCTTGTTTGAAAGGTGACTGAATTCAGTCGCATGCAGGGTACAGAGCCATTAAATATATATCACCTAATGCAGTTTTTGCCGCTGATTACGAAATTGACATCTGTTTTTCAATCTTTTACCACGTTATGCCAAGATTTGACAGATAACTTATTGTCTGAGTACCAGGGCATAAGCACTATATAACTAGCTCAGGAGCGGTAAGATTGAAAAACAGATGTCATTTTCGTAATCAGCGGCAAAAACTGCATTAGGTGATATATATTTAATGGCTCTGTACCCTGCATGCGACTGAATTCAGTCACCTTTCAAACAAGCATGTTATAGCAAGTGCAGCCGTTTCCTTCCAAAATCATAAAAATGCTGATATCTTCAAAACTAGGCAACGTAGAGCAAAAATAAGGTTATTTTCGGAATCAGCAGCAAAAACTACATAAGTAAAACTGCATTGCACCGCGGTTAATGGTCATACTAGCGAGTAGTGCCACTCAAGAAATAGGCTTGGTCTCAACTTTGGACGCCAATTTCTCCCGATCCAGATCGAATCTAGCTAAACTGAATGCATTTTCGAACTCAGCACACAAAACTGCATATAACAGTATGCGAACCACTAAGCTTTGCAGCTTTGCTTTTGCAGCTTTGCTAAAGTACAACCTAGATTTTAAAAGAAAAAGAAAGAAACCTGTCACAAATAAGAGAAAAGAAAAAATTCTATCATACATGTGCATGGTCGGCGGCTCGGGGGGCGGCCCGGTCTCCGTGCGTAGTTGCCTGGATATAGGTGCAAATTTTTATTTAAATTTTGGCGGAAAATTTAAATTTTCCCCCCAAAATTTTGTCGAAAAATTCGAAATTAAAAAATTTGTGGTAAAAATCAAATTTTCGACAATAAATTGCCCAAAAACCACTTTTCTGACAGAAACATTGTCAAAAAATCGAAATTTTCCAGAGAAGTGTGAAAACTTTCGGGTTTGTTACGTAGTTGCCTGCAGGAAGGGTGCGTAGTTGCCAAAATTGATTTCTGTGGCTTGAAAACGCATCTGGAGGCTTTCTAGCAGCCTCTAGAAACGTTTGGTATATTTTTATTTTCGTCTCCTCTGCCTTCCGGGCACCTCCCATGCACTAGAGATGTTCACGAGCCTAAAAATCGCTGCTCGGCTCGATTGTGAGCTCTGTTTAGGTCAGCTCGTTTCAACTCGTTTGTGCTTACCTCCAAGCTCGCTCGAGCTCGGCTCGCGAGCTTTAAATTTGGCAGAAAACTCGGAAAAATAGAAAAATAAGACGAAAAAATCAATACCTAAAGCTTTGCCTGACTAATTACGCAGTTTTATCGTTGATACCTTTAAAATGATGTACCAAACAATGAAATTAAACGAAAATTAGCCTCCAAAAGCACAATATTTTCAAAATTTGATTAAAATTACACATTTTTAAGTCTGTTGCGCGATCTGGGCTCGGCTCGGCTCGGACCGCGAGCTTTCTAACCTTGATAAGCTCGCTCGATCTGGGCTCGCGAGCCGAGTCGAGCCGAGCTTTTTCAGGCTGGTGAACATCTCTACCATGCACATGTATGAATTCTGTTACTAAAGAAAATTACTAAAGGTGTCTAAATAGAGCCCTGCGCATATGGTCCCGCTTTTCACGGCCTGGCCTGGCCTGGAATATTAAGAGTCAGTCTCTGGGCCAATCGAGTTTCAGTATTCAGACCCAAAAATGAAACTTTGGCGTGGAGGGCTCAAAGTTGGAGGACTAATACGTATGGATAGGTTATATAACCACCGCAAAGGATATCCCGATTCGACGCTCCACGCTCGAGATACGGCCTTCTGAAAATCGGTCCGCTTAACTATGGGACCAAAATTTCAAAATCGAATTTCTAGCGCACTAATCAGTATTGGGGCTTAAAAATTGGGAGTTTAGGGTAACTTTTAGAGTACTTTCAGAATCAACGGTCGAATTCCATTTTCAATGAAAAAAATTTTTTTCGACCCCCTTTGGAGCCCCTTAGCTCGACTGGAACCCCCCCTACACCGTTTTTTTTATTTCAGAATATTGTAGCACTCTCAATTCCCTACAGTTTGGTATAAGCCAGATTGGCTGACCCGTGGAAGAAAGTGGTGAAATATGGCTTCAAATTTGAAAAATCCTCAAATTTTTAGTTTTGGTACTGCACCAAAATTTCCTGCTGGAGTTTCTAGCGCACTAATCAGTGTTGGGACTTAAAAATTGGGGGTTTAGGGTAACTTTTAGAGTACTTTCAGAATCAGCGGTCGAATTCCATTTTCAATGAAAAAAATTTTTTTCGACCCCCTTTGGAGCCCCCTAGCTCCTCTGGAACCCCCCTACAACGTTTTTTTTATTTCAGACTATTGTAGCGCTATCAATTCCCTACAGTTTGGTATAAGCCAGATTGGCTGACCCGTGGAAGAAAGTGGTGAAATATGGCTTCAAATTTGAAAAATCCTCAAATTTCTAGTTACTAAAACCAAAACCAAAACTAAAAATTTGAGGATTTTTCAAATTTGAAGCCATATTTCACCACTTTCTTCCACGGGTCAGCCAATGTGGCTTATACCAAACTGTAGGGAATTGATAGCGCTACAATATTCTGAAATAAAAAAAACGGTGTAGGGGGGGCTCCAGACGAGCTAGGGGGCTCCAAAGTGGGTCGAAAAAAATTTTTTTCATTGAAAATGGAATTCGACCGTTGATTCTGAAAGTACTCTAAAAGTTACCCTAAACCCCCAATTTTTAAGTCCCAACACTGATTAGTGCGCTAGAAACTCCAGCAGGAAATTTTGTTGCAGTACCAAAACTAAAAATTTGAGAATTTTTCAAATTTGAAGCCATATTTCACCACTTTCTTCCACGGGTCAGAAAATGTGGCTTATACCAAACTGTAGCGAATTGATAGCGCTACAATATTCTGAAATAAAAAAAACGGTGTAGGGGGGTTCCAGACGAGCTAAGGGGCTCCAAAGGGGGTCGAAAAAATTTTTTTTCATTGAAAATGGAATTCGACCGTTGATTCTGAAAGTACTCTAAAAGTTACCCTAAACCCCCAATTTTTAAGCCCCAATACTGATTATTGCGCTAGAAATTCGATTTTGAAATTTTGGTCCCATAGTTAAGCGGACCGATTTTCAGAAGGCCGTATCTCGAGCGTGGAGCGTCGAATCGGGATATCCTTTGCGGTGGTTATATAACCTATCCATACGTATTAGTCTTCCAACTTTGAGCCCTCCACGCCAAAGTTTCATTTTTGGGGTCTGAATATGGCAAAGGACCAAGACTCGATCGGTTCAGAGACTGACTCTTAAATTTCGAGTCCGCCCAAATGACTTTTTGTCCGCCCGGCTCGTTCCGAGAGAGCTAAAATCACCGAAAAATCTTGGCAAAATCACTTGCGCGAGAACTACGTACAGTACAGCACGTACAAAAGAAATATTTCTAATGACTCAACAAACCTAAACCTAAAACAGATTTAGAGAAAAGCTTGTTTTGGCTAAAGTACAACCTAGATTTTAAAAAATAACCCAATCCATCCCGGGCAGGCTCTAACCGGAACAAACAACCCAGCAAAATTCTCTGCCGGGCGGTCTGTGCAGGCTCTAATGATGATCAGAATGCGTTTTTGAAAGTTAATTTTTCAATATTTTCTCGCCCTTGTATATTTTCTCGTCCTTGTTGATCAGAATCCAGGCCAACCAACCAACCAACCAACAAGGCCTCCTTATACTACTAAAACTGATAAGTTTAAACTAAGAAAGAATGCCTTTCAAATGCGTTTCTCAAGGATAATTTCTCAAAATTCCTCTATGAGACAAAAGTGACGTCATCATTGGCCCAACCCCCTCCCCCTTGTCATCGGTTGTCATCATTTGGCAAACCCCCTCCCGCCTACCGATGACGTCATTTTTGCACAGCCCCTGTACATATCTCCAGACATGGGCAAAGGGGGGCTGAGGGGGGCTAAATGAGCTCAGAATAGCTTATTTAAGCTTTTTTAATGAAAAATAAGCCAAGAAACCTTTATTTTAGCCAAAAATCGGACTTTTTGGCTTACCAACCCCTCAACCCCCTCAGCCGTAATGCTAGCCCATGTCTGCATATCTCTTGGTAGGACTAATACATGTACATGTACATTGCTGTCAACTATGATTCACCTGCTTTTAGGTACCAAAATTGTCTAGCAAGCGAAAACGAAAGCAGCCAACCCGGTCGGTGGGGCCGAAAGAGAGGGTGTGGCGGAAAAAACTGTACTGCAAGGAGTGCAAAAGGCGTTACATTTCTTATTATGTCAGAGCACATTTGATCACCAGGCACATGAACGGACTGAAGCCCTTTAAGTGCACTCAGTGTGGGCACCTGTTCTCTCAGTATACCAAATGCTGGCAGCATATGAAATCTGTTCACAAAGTGACCAAAAAGCCCAGATGCACTGTGGCCGACCTGGACTCTCGGGTCACAAAGCTCATGTCCAGACTGATAATTTAGTATTAATCTTGCATTAGTTTCGGCTGAGTGCTTTTTTGTTCTTACTGATCTGCTGCTGTCACTGTCAGATGTAGTTCCCGACAATACCTCTTAGGCTTTGTAACAAGTGCGATGATTAGTTGGTTCTGTTTGTATTATTTTGCCAATACGCACTGTAAGAAGAGGTAGTTTGTATTTGAACACTAACTCCTTGTCCTGATAAAATTTCGTCCAGAAGACTTTTGTAAACTTCATAGTACGTTTACACCATTCAGAATCCACTCGTTTTCTGTTTTATGCAAAAATTTTCGATTACTTGTCCTGATAAAATTTCGTCCAGATGACTTTTGTAAACTTCAGAGTACGTTTACACCATTCAGAATCCACTCGTTTTCTGTTTTATGCAAAAATTTTCGATTACTTGTCCTGATAAAATTTCGTCCAGATGACTTTTGTAAACTTCAGAGTACGTTTACACCATTCAGAATCCACTCGTTTTCTGTTTTATGCAAAAATTTTCGATTACTTGTCCTGATAAAATTTCGTCCAGATGACTTTTGTAAACTTCATAGTACGTTTACACCATTCAGAATCCACTCGTTTTCTGTTTTATGCAAAAATTTTCGATTACTTGTCCTGATAAAATTTCGTCCAGATGACTTTTGTAAACTTCATAGTACGTTTACACCATTCAGAATCCACTCGTTTTCTGTTTTATGCAAAAATTTTCGATTACTTATCCTGATAAAATTTCGTCCAGATGACTTTTGTAAACTTCATAGTACGTTTACACCATTCAGAATCCACTCGTTTTCTGTTTTATGCAAAAATTTTCGATTACTTGTCCTGATAAAATTTCGTCCAGATGACTTTTGTAAACTTCATAGTACGTTTACACCATTCAGAATCCACTCGTTTTCTGTTTTATGCAAAAATTTTCGATTACTTATCCTGATAAAATTTCGTCCAGATGACTTTTGTAAACTTCAGAGTACGTTTACAATCTGCATATTTTTACTATTCGATGCTATTATTTTTTGCTGTAACATGTTCTGAGTACCGTTTTTTATCTATCGAACGTTATTAGCGACTGAAAATCCAAACAGGATGATAGCTTTTAGGCCTAAGTAGGCATCGTTCTCATTCTCACATGCTTAAGATATAGGTACCGATAAAAAAACACATAGGCAGGTATGGAACATCGTGTTTTTCTTTGTTGTGATACAATAGGCTAAATTTTCTTATGTACATGGAGGAATGTTTCAGGCGTTTTAGCTGGCAAACTGTAGATAAACTTTTAAAACTCAAATCAAGCATTTTTCTGACTAAAAGTTTTGATTTGTATTAGAATTTCCTTAAATAAAACTTCAGACGAAAGTGGCATTTTTGAAAAAAATAGAATTATATTTTACTTTGAAAAACATTTTTCATACAATAATTAAAAATTTCTTAAATTTCAAAATTTCATTTACCCCAAACGCTTTTTGCTTGAAATTTTTCTGAATAAATCAGACTTGTGGTTTATGAACTGACATTTTGAGTTTTTAAAAAGTTTAATTGTTATGGATCAAGTTCATTTGCGCCATTTTTTACACAAGCAAGCCCTACTTCTACGTTTTTTTAACGATGTTATATGCAATTCAATTAAAGGAAAACAGCCATAAATGGCCTCTGCAGAGCATAATTTTGTTGCATTTTTCAATTTTTATTTGGGGGAATTTTTTGGGGGATTTTTGTATTTTTGGGGGAATTTTGGGGGATTTTTTTCTGAATTTTGGGGGAATTCTAGCCCTCAGACCTGGCAACACTGGCGCGCACACTACGGCAAGAAGAAATAAGGCACGGCAGTGGCGTATCCAGGGGGGTGTAGGGTGTGTACACCCCCCTTTGCGGTGGAGGTAGGAAGAAAAAGTCTGTCAAAAATATAAGAAACTAATGAATTATGTACTAAAACTGTCTATTTTGTGCTCAGAGTGCCTTCTAAATGCGTTTTTGAAGGCTAAATTTTCAAAATTTTCTTGTCCTGGTCCGGCAGAAGCCCAACCAGGCCATTATAAACTACTAAAACTTGTAATTTCTGTTAATTTTAAGCTCGGAATGCGTTTTAAACGCGTTTTTGAAGGCTAATTTTGGCCTGAAAAACCTGTGTCAGTCTTTTTGTGAACATGCAGTGTACATACATTGTATAGAGCTGTGTATAGTTTTAAAAATGACCCCAGTAATTTTTTACTCAGATTTTTGGATGCACCCAAATCGGTTTTCATAGCGTAAAAGGACCCCGAGTCTACTTCAGAAATGCAAAACATTCAAAGTTTCAGATTTACCTTGATTTTTTGCTTCTCTGCCAATGAATTGAAGAGGGTTTTGCAGTTTACTTTTTGAAATCAAATTCTGAATGTATTTTATGCATTCAGTCCCTTGATATTCCTTGTTTATAGTCTGTTACTGTATTAGTTAGGTATTGTTTAGGTACCAAACTTGCAATTTTGAGCAAGAATATAACGTAAATGCCATGAAAACAGCACTACAGTTCTTAGGCTAGGGGTTTTTAGTAGGGTTTTTTTGAAAATGGTAGGGGGAAGTAGGGGGATTTTATCTGAAAAGTATATACCGAATTAATCTGCTTTTTTGTAGTTTGTCTTTGTGGACTTTTGAATCAGAAACTGGCGTAGGTCGTCGACACAACGCTTCACCCAGGCCACCGAAAGCTGGTTACAGCGAGTAGGCAAAATGGGAACCGACTGGATCTGCCGTTGCACCGAAGCCGCTCCACAAAGCATGCCGCGTTGGAGAAGACCTACGATGTCAGAAGCTGTCTGAGGGACCAACTACGCAGGGAGCCCAGTAGTATATAAGGGGACACAATAGAGCGCATGACGTCACCACCGATTATAATAGCCGCTTCGCGGCAGTCGGCTACCGCTATCGCGCCGCATTCCGATGAGTCATTATTACACTTTAAAGAACCGGTTAATCTAGGCCGTTATAATCACGTCTACTCCGGTAGTTTCGCAACCATTCATGACGTCACCTCGGCGATTGCACAACATTTCATCATCATAATGAATCATAAACATGTCCGAACATGTTGCGGCCCAGGTTTATAAGCGGCCGCTCCGCCAGTCTCGCATTCTCTCGCCTGGCACGCTGTTGCTCTGTTAATGCCAAATCCATGTACTATGCCCCCCAAAAGGAAAGTTCCAAGCACAACTATTCGCCCAGCTGCCAAAAGACCGAAAATCGGTCAGCCAGTCTCCCTTCTAAATGCCCTCAACATCGACCTGCCACAACCCTCTACAAAGCCTTCTCACACTCGACTTAATTATCTCGACCTGCATCAACCACCAAGGAAAACCGATCGAAACCGATGATGCGGTCGCCGAGTTGATTCGCGTTAATAACCGCCTCATCCAAACGGAAGAAAATCGCTTCAATACATTCACTCGATACAATTTTGAAGTCAACCGGCTGGACTCGCACACTATTGCCCAGAAACTGAAAACTGTTTATCAACGCGAAGCCGGCGGAGAAGGAAGCGGGTCCGTGTTTAAAGTGAACATTCAAACCGGCTTGATTCTACTGGATAAGAAAACTGGGCGAGTTGTTTGGCGCCAACCAGACTACCAAACGCGATTGAACGCTAAACCTCTGCTGATACAGACGGAACAGGACTTAAACAAAGCAATTGACGAACTTGCGCACCAGAACTTTGACGAAAAAATGGTTCACTACGCGCCCAACTCTAGGTACGTAGCACAGTTATATACATATGCAAACGGTTTCTACATTTCTAATCATAGAAAGAGGCGATATTTGATATCTGTGCTAAAAAATTTCAACATGGAGTCGATCAATAGTTTGGTTTAAACCTTTCTTTTCGCTGAGATTTCATAGGTTTCACCCAGTTAATAATTTCAGTCACCCAATACTTTCGTCTAAAGGTTTCTTTACAATTCCCAATTCCTGCTTCAGTCAGGCAATAATTTGATTCAAACCTTTGCTTTTGTCAAGTAAAAATTTTTAGTTTCAGTCAGGCAATAATTTGATTCAAACCTTTGCTTTTGTCAAATAGAAATTTCAGTTTCAGTCAGGCAATAATTTGATTCAAACCTTTGCTTTTGTCAAGTAAAAATTTCAGTTTCAGTCAGGCAATGATTTGATTCAAACCTTTGCTTTCACCCATAAAAATTTTCACTTTCAGTCAACAAATAATTTCTGTTTTCAGCCAAGGAACAACTTGATCTAAAAAGAATTCGAAATATTGCCAAATTTCTACTCGATTTAGACTTAGTATTTTGTTTCAGCCAGTTTAGTCCTAAAAAATTTTTTTTTCAAACTATTTTCCTTCTTGTATTAAAAGCAAATTTTCTTTAAAAGGTTGAACAACAAGTATCAGCTCTGTTTCTACCAATTTTTTTGTTTGCATACATATGTATTTGAAAATCCTAATATTTACCATCTGTATTAGGTACGTCTACCTGCAACCGACGAATCTAGAGTTCACTATGGTACCACTCAATGGATTTCCGCTTCGCGGTGGTTTGACTCCTTCAGATTTTCCACCCTCTCTTCTCAACAAGAAATACCTGTTCTGTTTTGTTACAAACTCTCATGGAAAGTCTCTGCTCAACGACAATCTATGTTTCTTTCGCTGCCTCGCCGTCTACCTCTCAAAGAAAAACTGGAGGAATTGTGAGAGCGAAGCAAACCGCTTGGCAATGAGCTACTACACGCAACGCGGGATGTCTTTCACCGACTTCAAAGGCATTTCGATCGGAGAGGTGGAATTGGTTGAGAACATTTTCGATGTCGGCATTAAAGTGTATGCCATGAACAGAGAATCGGACCGAGTGAAGCTCATCAGATTGGCTCAAGAAGGAAAACGGAATGGAATATGTCATGTGGTCGCCTTTCAAGAAAAACACTTCTGTCTCATAAAACCTGGAAAGGAACATAAATTTCTGGGTGGATACCAGTGCCACAAATGTGAGAAACTTTTCCGCACTGAAAGAGATAACAACCGTCACCAAAACAAATGTAAAGGCGGAATTAAAACCGTTGTGAAAACTGGCAAGTACTCGAGTCGACCGCTCATCGTGGAGCAGCTTGAAAAGGTGGGAGTGCTTCTGAAGAAAACTACCGACCCATTCCAACCTTACTTCGCGGTCTTCGATACCGAAAGCAGAATGGAAAAAGTGCCAGAACTTACAACCTCGAAAATGACTTTTGAGTTCAAACACGAGGCCATTGTTCTCTGTACCACTACCAACATCCCTGGAGAGACTGTGAAAACCTTTGTCAATCACAAGGAGGAACCGGACAAATATATAAAGCAGTTTCTCTCACAACTGGAACACTGGCGCTTGATGGCAAAAGACTTAAACATGCAACGCGCACAGTACATTTTCGACCAACTAGACGACCTAATATCACAGCTGGAAGGAAATGAAAGACAGGCGCAGTACCTCAAAAGGGTGCAAAGACTTCGGAACAAGTTAGAAAATCGGCTGGAAACCATCAATGTGCTCGCGTTCAACGGCCGATCCTATGATATACCTCTGATGAGAGAGCACCTGCTCCCACTACTGGAAAAGTTCGACAGCATGGGAATCGAAGATCTAAAAAGCGTCGAGACGAGTGGTGAGGCGGAAGAAGACAATCGAAAGTTTCTGGAGGAAGATATCGATGAGGAGGAGAAAGAGGAGTGCGACAAGCCAAAGACTGGAATTCAGTTTCTGCTGAAAAATGGCGCCACCCGTTATGACGCCATTCTCACGAATAAGCTGCGAGTTTTGGATGTGCTCAACTACCTCGGTGGTCAGACTATTCCATTGAGGGATTTCGTGGCCACA
>JASANB010004894.1:0-67551 GCA_030248155.1 Sabatieria punctata
TTTATTGCTCCAATGGACGGCATTCTGAGGTTTATCTTGCTGTTGTGGATGGTACGTATGATACAGTGCAGTGAAACAGTGAAAAAGCACTATTGAACCATCCAGTGAACATGGTTTGGAAGCTTATTCAATATTACAGTAGAAATAGTTTGCTCATTACTGTTGCTGACATACAGCTTTTCAATGTCAGACAGCGCGTTTGAAAAGAGCAAAACGACTTATTCTAACCAGTTACATTCAATCGAACGTTTGACAGCTGAGCTCCAAGCTTTGAGCAACAGTATTATAACCATCAGACGTGAAATTGCGAGTAGATTTCGAATCTGCCATCACATTACCGTATAACCATGTTCACTTTTGAGTTATTGTCTGCCAAAGTTGAAGGTTAGTTAAACAGTGGAAAAGCAATATTGGGCCACCTAGTCTGTATGGTCTGACAGCTTATTCGATTGCCTCTAAAATGATGTATTTGCAGTAAAAAACATATAAATCACGACTGACTTATAGCGTTTCAATGTCAAGCAGCTCGTTTGAAAAAAGGAAAAATGAGGGTTTTGACTGGCTACATTCGACCGAACTTTTGGTTGTTGAGCTCCAAGCTTTGAGAAACACAAATATGACCATCAGACGCGAAATTGCATGTAGATTTCGAATCTGTCCTAACCTTGCCGTATAACCCCATTCATTTTTGAGATATGGCCTCTCAAATTCAAAAAACATTCGAAAACGTTGTAGATGGAATTGAATTCTGCTGTGCATATAGGCTGATAGAGGGTCAAATTACCTCTTTAATAAGACATATCACATCAGAATCGGCCCACGCCAAACGGAGTTATGCCGTTTTGAAGTCGGGACCTCATTGGCAAAAACAGTCAAAATAGCGATTTTTGAAGGGCCGTAATTTTGGTTCTAGAGCACTTAGAGAAAATCGGATAGCAAATACTTCCATGACCTTCCGTGTTCTACAAAGCCTGAAAGTTACAGCTGGCTACGCAGATTTTGAAAAATCAGCTGTACAGACCAAGGTTCGATTTTTTCATGGACTGCCTCTTAAGTTTGAGGGATAGTCGTAGTTTCTAAAAATTACTCATTCTGAAAAGCCAGGGGCCTGTTTCACCAATTTATAAATACAAAGCAGATTTTACAATCATAAATACAAATAGAAATACAAACGGGCCTGATTCTGTTTCACCAAAAAATCTTTGTATTTGTATTTGTATTTGTGAAAATAAATTACAAGTGATTTACAAAGAAGGAGGAGGAAGAAAAATAACGCAAGAAGTAGCAGAATGGTGTTTGACACCCTAACTAA
The DNA here is from genome assembly GCA_030248155.1 of Sabatieria punctata. Classification (NCBI taxonomy): domain Eukaryota; kingdom Metazoa; phylum Nematoda; class Chromadorea; order Araeolaimida; family Comesomatidae; genus Sabatieria; species Sabatieria punctata. The sequence goes on from JASANB010004894.1 coordinate 1,313, forward strand.
TGCATTAAGCTGCATAAAATGTAAAAAAATCATTAAGAGCCAGTCTCTGAACCGATCGAGTTTCAGTATTCAGACCCAAAAATGAAACTTTGGCGTGGAGGGCTCAAAGTTGGAGGACTAATACGTCTTGATAGGTTATGTAACCACCGCAAAGAATTTCCAGATTCGACGCTCCACGCTCGAGATATGGCCTTCTAAAAATCGGCCCACTTAACTATGGGACCAAAATTTCGAAATCGAATTTCTGACTTGCTGATCGGAATTCAGACCTAACAAACGGGGTTTTTGCGTAACTTTTTGAGTAGTTTAAGAATCTTTTACTAAATTTCATTTTTGGAAAAAAAATTTTTTTTCGCCCCCTATCGGGGGGCATAACTCGTCTGGAACCCCCCTAGACCGTTCTTTTTATTTCAGATTATTGTAGCGCTATATCCTAGCTACACGCCGGTGTAAAACATTACCGGCTACCGGACGGCAAACACTGAAATATTTGCGTTCAAAAATTAAAAATGCCACATTTTGCATGTTTCACTGTGCCCAAAAATTTTCAACTCCATGTTCCAGCTTACCAATTGGAGTTGAATGCTAAAAATTGATGTCTAAGCTGTACTTTTTGAGTAGTTTAAGAAACTTTCATTGAATTTCATTTTTGGAAAAAAATTTTTTTTCGCCCCCCCCCCTATCGGGGGGCATAACTCGTCTGGAACCCCCCTAGACCGTTCTTTTTATTTCAGATTATTGTAGCGCTATATCTTAGCTACACGGCGGTGTAAAACATTACGGGCTACCGGACGGCAAACACTGAAATATTTGCGTTCAAACATTAAAAATGCCACATTTTGCATGTTTCACTGGGGTACATAAATTTCCAACTCCATGTTTCAGCTTACTAATTGGAGTTGAATGCTAAAAATTGATGTCTAAGCTGTACTTTTAGAGTAGTTTAAGAAACTTTCATTGAATTTCATTTTTGGAAAAAATTTTTTTTTCGTCACCCTATCGGGGGGCATAACTCGTCTGGAACCCCCCCTAGACCGTTCTTTTTATTTCAGATTATTGTAGCGCTATATCTTAGCTACACGCCGGTGTAAAACATTACGGGCTACCGGACGGCAAACACTGAAATATTTGCGTTCAAAGATTAAAAATGCCACATTTTGCATGTTTCACTGTGCCCAAATTGTGGCATTTTTAATCTTTGAACGCAAATATTTCAGTGTTTGCCGTCCGGCAGCCCATATTGTTTTACACCGGCGTGTAGCGAAGATATAGCGCTACAATAATCTGAAATAAAAAGAACGGTCTAGGCGGTTCCAGACGAGTTATGCCCCCCGATAGGGTGACGAAAAAAAATTTTTTTTCCAAAAATGAAATTCAATGAAAGTTTCTTAAACTACTCTAAAAGTACAGCTTAGACATCAATTTTTAGCATTCAACTCCAATTAGTAAGCTGAAACATGGAGTTGGAAATTTATGTACCCCAGTGAAACATGCAAAATGTGGCATTTTTAATTTTTGAACGCAAATATTTCAGTGTTTGCCGTTCGGCAGCCCGTAATGTTTTACACCGGCGTGTTGCTAAGATATAGCGCTACAATAATCTGAAATAAAAAGAACGGTCTAGGGGGGGTTCCAGACGAATTATGCCCCCGATAGGGGGGCGAAAAAAAATTTTTTTTCCAAAAATGAAATTTAGTAAAAGATTCTTAAACTACTCAAAAAGTTACGCAAAAACCCCGTTTGTTAGGTCTGAATTCCGATCAGCAAGTCAGAAATTCGATATCGAAATTTTGGTCCCATAGTTAAGCGGGCCGATTTTTAGAAGGCCATATCTCGAGCGTGGAGCGTCGAATCTGGAAATTCTTTGCAGGTCATTGATAACTTGTCAATATGTTTTAGTGTTCCAACTTTCAGCCCTCTACGCCCAACTTTCAATTTTGGGTCTGAATAGGGCAAAGGGCCAAGACTCGATCGGTTCAGAGACTGACTCTTAATCACTTAGTTAGTTCATTACATTACAATTTCATGCAGAAACAGTGGATCAAACGTGTTTACACAAGGTTCGTTACACGTACTAATTTAATTTCGCTTTACAATCTGCTGTTTTACCAATGGAGTTTCATTTTACTATTTACTAAATTTACAACAAATTCAGCTCTCCAATTCAATTTATATTTTTGTTTTACTGCCAAGCAGCTGCGATTTTTCTAATTTTCGCGTATGACCCCCAAGCAAGATCGTATCAGGCTGTGGGAATTTATGGCACAGTTAAGTAAGAAGATTAATGAAGGCTGAACTAGAGCGACTTGGGACCTAAAAAACAAGTTATATGACAACAAGCTCATTACAACACTCAGTCGTATCACTTTACTTGAAATCGAAACGTTGTGTGGAAAAGGAACCCCTCTCTGTACAAGACGCACCTCGAAGTGCCAACCGAATTTGTCTCTCCTGTCTAAGTTTATCTGCAATTCTCCTGTCCCTTCCCCTCGAACATATTCGTATTCTTTTTTTGAACAGATGTACCGATACCCCTAACCCAACAACGCCATAAAACGCACCCTTGATGACACTTATGTAGCTGTGTTTGGAACGACAGCTAATCAGGAGAAGCGCAATACCATCCCACTTCGGTTTGGAAACGCACTGAAAATGTGTTCGTAACTAAAACATATGTGGTCGACCGAATTGAGGAGGAAGAAGCCGGATTGTTGAAAAGATTCCCAACCCCTACCTCAACCCCCGTTTCCCGACCTTCCCTAAAACAGCTTCGCCAATTCCGCCAAACTCCCTTGGAGCGCTTCCCTAGAAACCTGCATAACACCAACCGAAACACGTTTGACACCCTCTCTGTCAATCCCACCCCACACCAAGATGCCACAGAAGTACAGAGGAAATTTCACAAACAGCTCCGTCACAACAGTATCCAAACCGACCAGACCCCAAACTGAACATACCACCCAAAGCGAAGATAGACCGACTTTGACGGACACGGAGACCCAAACAGAGGATAACAACTGGGACCCTTTGGAATTCATTAGAGCTTATTTGTTGGACATTCTGTGACTGAATTTGAACTGAAAATTGAACTGACACAAATTGAATACTGTACACGAAAGCTCAGTTAAATTTCATATCGCCAAACTGGCCTATGAACAGCAATAAAATTGAAAAACTCTGATCCACATAAATTCCCAAATTGGTAGAGAAGTGGACAGTACACACAACTACATCTTTAGTCCGTAGCAATAAGATCCAATCAGTCTGTATTTTAGTCCCTGGCTCCTTTTTAATTCTCTTTCCTGTTTTATGCTTTTGCTCTTGTTTTATATTAAATAAATAATATCTAATACTAATAAAAATGCAAAAAAGAACGATTTAGAATTTAATAATAGGGGATTTTGAATCGGTTTACTAAGGAAGGAAAACCAGGTAATTTGTGAAAATCTGTGTTGTCAAGAGCTATGCTCAAACCACTCTCATAGTACATTGTTTGTACCTGACATTTCAGCCTTTCTACTTGGCTCTCTAAGTCTGTCTTCATTTTCATAAAACCGGTTAGAAATTCGGGACTGCCATTTCGAAACTTTTCCATGTCTTCCGCCCAAATGTCTCTCTCAGTGATTAAATCAGCCAGTCGTTTCTCTGCGTCCTCCTTCTAAGAGACGTGGCACTACATACACAAACAACAAATACAGACGCACTTCGCTCACTGCTCCTTCAAGTTTTTGACACATGGCAGTACAGGCCCTTTGCCGATCGAAAATGCTGTCGTGAAGGTGGCACATTTTTTCAGTCTGCTTCTTTACTATGCCCTTCAACCGCTTGACAGCTCTCAGCTAAAAAAAACAAAACAACTGATTTACAGCACACACGTTCCGTACAGTGAACAAAATGCAAAGTCACTGGCTGCGTGCGTCTCTTTCGATTTCTATTTCTGAGAATACGAACAGTGGCTGGTGTTTGCACAAACAAGTTTGTGTTCGCGTAAGACAGCAAATCTTATAGAAACCGACCAAGACATGGTAGATAAGAACACCACAACACTGCGAACGTGAACTTTTTGCGTTCAAACTTTCTGGTGTCTGTGTAGATGTTTCAAAAAGAAGGGACAATTGAGAGTGTTCTGCAGTTTAGAGCTGACATAACAATGACAACCAACCTACAGTTCAGTTTTTTCTACCTGTTCAGAATTTTCATTCCGCAAACGCTCATTATCGGCTCTGTGTTCTGCTTCGACCTTATCACTTTTCGTTTCATTCAGAGCCTGTACCGTTTCTTGAAACCGAATTTCACGTTCCCTCAACATTGATTCAATTTTGAACTTCAGATCATCTGAAAATTTAGGTACGTACATAGGTAGTAGGTCATAACCATGCATTTATAAGCAGTTGAAGACCGCTTTTTGGAGTGTCTACAAACGGCATACGCACAGTACATAGTGTGAGCTTCCGTGCAAACAGTAAGATCAGAACCTGTGCTTTTATCATCTGAACTGTCGCCATCTCCGTGTTCTTTGGTCGCTTGCTCGTACTGAAGTAGGAGAGTTTTCGAATAGCAATTGGTAAAGGATTCCGGCAGACCAGACCTGCTCATCCGTCTGGGTTTCGGCGCTGTACGTGGTTTGCATGTGAGAAGAGGGTGTCTGATTGCAATGTTGAGGTTCAGTAGTTGCGTACGTTCAGCATCTAAGCGCCGATCCATCTGTTCAGTCTACACACAGTCAGGTTATTTTATCGGCCATTTCACTGATTCAAACCGACCTTCTCTCTAAGTGTAGCATTCTCCTGGCAAACCGTGCGCACCTGGTCGCTCAGCCAATTTAACTGAAAACTTGCATTATCAAAACAGAAGAATCGGAAAATACGTCGACACGCTTACTCGCTCCATAAATTGACTTTTCTCCAGCTCATGACCGCAATGAACGAAGTGCAACACTACAAATTAGTGCCTAGCAGTACTGTACGTACGTTGACTGGTCAACTTCTCTCAGTAAAGGAGGCAGCAGAACTGTTGTGGCTGTACTTGTTGCAGCCAGCATTCAGTCTTTCGCGCAGCACTGAAGACTTGTTGTACCTGACTAGAGGAACAGGCAGTGACGACGACCGGTTGACAAGGTCTGTGTTGCAGCTGGATGCCGAGACAAGTCTGCAACACCACCAACAGGATAAAGAAAAGAACAGCGAAGTAAAGTTCGCATGTAGCAAGAATGTGTGAGTGTAGTAGTAGAGAAGCAGTCCACTTTTGCGAGTATATATAAACAATCCCACAGGTTGTAAACTTTAAACAAATTATATTATCAAGCCAGACTCTGCCAAGTTTCCGACACGTGTGTAGGTAAAGCAAGACAGATCATCAAAATGTTAATGTTGACCGGGGCAACTTTTTGGGTGTGTTATTCTGAAGCCGAGTTAGGGGACAGAGTACGTATTTTCAGGTTTGGTCCACCTAGCTTGCTACAGAGCGCGCAGCTAGCCTTTTCAAAATTTAGACGTTGACCAGACAAGTTCTTGCGTCTGAAGCAGAGTTTAAGGCGCAAAGTATTTACCACCCTGAGCAGCTGTGGAGTCGGCATGTACCATTCAAGAGAGCACTGTACTGGACTGCAGTGATTATCTAGGTGGTCTAGATTTTCAAACTGAAAGACCTGAAAGAATTACGAAATTAGGATTATTCAACGCGGATTACAATTACCATGTAATTTTGTTAGTTTGTTATGTATACATTAGTCAAAACAGAAATGATACAAGAGAGAGAAAGTGTACAAAGGTGGTTGAAAATTTCAGTTAAAGAAGCCTGTACACTTGGACGAACAGTTCCCCAACTTACAGAGGTTGTCTAGTCAAAGATCCGGCAGGATCCACAAGTGCTGTTGCACTATGAAGACGATCAAGACAACGACCAGATGTACAGACTTACAGAGGTTGTCTAGTCTTTCTAAGAAAGTTTGTTTGTTTGTTGAGAATCAGCTCTCTAAAATGCAAACTAGAAAGTCATATGGCCCTGACTCTATTCCTGCTGTTTTTCTTTCGGACCTGCAGTGTTTTTTCTAATAATAATTGAAACTGTTGGGAGCAAAATTTATTTTTTGTAGTCAGTTGTCCTCTTCTCGTCGTCAACCAAGGAGGAGTGTCAGAACTTGTGTTTTGGCAGATGTTTGACGCGATAATAGTATACGTACAATGTATGTGTAGTGAGTGAGTAGTAAACTAATTTCTGTGTGTGTATAACCGGTTCAGTAAGGATGGTAGCTCTGACCTCTCCTCGCATTTAGGCCTTAGGGTACTGTGGGAAACATATATGTTTTATGTATATGTTTTAAAACATAAATATGTTTGTTTTTGGGAAAACATATATGTTTATGTTTCTCAATATATTTGCATGTCAAATATGTTTTGTATTTATATGTTTTGAGGCCAATATGTTTCTGGAAACATATACATATTTTTGCTATAGGAATTCATGATTTCAAGACTTTTGGTTGCTGTTTGACAGTAAACTTTTCCAAAATCTGACTTTCGCTTAAACTTATTGAATCTGAGCATGCTATCTAACTTGTTGCAAACCGTTTTAAACAGGAAATTCAGAATCTCAAGTTTGAATTATCGAAAATTAAGACAAAATATAAGTGAATAAGCGACTTTTACACAAATATGTTTTATGTTTAAAAATATGTGCATATTCAATTTTCAGAAACATATAACTATATGTGTTATTTATATGTTTGATTGGCGAAAAACATATATGTATAGTTATATTAATATGTTTTGAAAATTTTGATATTTTCCCACTGTACCTTAGGGACGGCTCCGTAAGCTCACTGTTTTCACTGTTCTGTCTGTTACGTTGCCTCGATAAAACGTTATCGTTGTTTCTGGCCGCCTGCTCACGCACCATTAGTGACAAAACGGAGCCTGCCGAGACACCTAAGGCAGCCTCTCACGCACCCGCGCCTCAGGCTAGGCTTTTAGGCTAGGCTGCATTCGTATTAATGAAAAATTTAGATTTTCACATTCAGCCATGACCAAGTGGTCATTGTGGAGGCCAGGAGGGTAGACGGCAATTATCGCTGGGTTGGAGTGGAAGTGCAACATGTGGTGAATGCGTCTGAATCTTTTACCACATTGGCTATGGTCAAGGTAATCAATGGCCTCAACCACTGCAAGTTCCACTACAATGGTGAGGATCACCGTGTCTTCCTGCCCATCTCCACGCTGGAAGACAGAGAGGAGAACAAGCACCTTTGGGATCGTCTGGGCACACAGACGACCTGGTTGAAGTTGATGTTCGTGCTGAATACCCAAAGTACGTCGTTGTGAAACATCGACCTGTCAACACAGGCCGGTTAGTTCGACCTGGCATCCCCTATATAGAGAAAAGCACCTGGGAGCCTTTCCTGCTGCCTTCCACTGATCCTGAGTGCAACTTCTTTGGTAATCTGCAAGCTGATGCAGCCAAAGCAAACCTCCAACTTCTGGTTGAAGCCATATGGGCGTATGAGGAACAGCTAGACAATGAAGGTGACCCAGACGAGATTATGGAGAGCCAGAGTCAACTTCGCCGAATACGCTGAACCTTGGAGCACTGGACTGCCCAAAAGGCCATAGAAGCGTGTCTGGCCAAAGATGACCTTCCTACCTACCTCTACTCTCAAGGGCGCTACCTCCGAAAGCGCTTTGATGACCTGCTTACCATGGACTTGCTTATTTCTCTCTCTCATCGGCGGAAAAATCACCGTGATCGAGCGCCGATTGGACCATGTGGAGGAATGGTGGACCCAGCAGGAAGAGGAAAGTCAACAACTGAGCCAGAGTGACGGCAACGTGCAGAGCAAGCAGCCTGACGCAGTGGCGCAAGGGAAACCCAGCAGGGCGCGAACAACAAACCCAACGTACCCACCCGCGCTCCAGGTGTTTCTGCCGTAAACAGTTGCTTTGTGCACTTTGTATCTCTGATGTACATATACACCGCCCCTTTACCCCCTATCGAGTGGCCTGTGCGCTGTGCTCCTCTGAGACTTGTAATATAACCGTATATTTGTATATACTGTACATTCTGTTTTAAGGGTAATTTATTGGGGTGTCTAAGTTATTCCTTCTTTACTCACTGTGTATAAATTTGTATACGCCGCAAGATCTCAGTCAACCACCTCGAGCGTTGCAACAACAAGTAGCTGAGTAGTTTGGGCATGGTTGTATAATTGTATATTAATAGCTTTGTATCAATTTGGTAAAGTAGAGCAACGCTGTTTGTGCTGTAATAAGACTGTGAGTGCACAGTAAGAAACAAAAAGCATTAGTGTAGACTATCTATGAATGAATAAGAATGCCATCCACTGAAATGAACCGGACCCACAGAAATCTCTAACATAACTAATAATAACTAAATTTTCTATAATGATAACAAGAGAATTTTTCTTTCAGAAATTTCTCAGGACTTCTTTCGAAGCGCCATTTTGTACATTTCAGTGGTTTTAGTCACATTTACTCCCCGTTTCTTGCTGATGCATTAGGTAGTACCAAAAGTCAATTAATAGGTGGTGTAACTGGTAGCCTGTGGTCCTTTGATTTCAGGATGAAAACTTGTTCGTCTGTATTCTGCTTTTTCATCTCTCAGGTGCCGACAAGTCTACTTGTTCTGATTTGACAACTGGCAGCGATTATGTTGCACAAAGAAGTATTATCGATAATTGCTGGTGATGCAAAACAAAGTCTGCCTGACATAGTTTACGAGCCAGACTTGGGCGACCCTGCTGATGTGTCGAGAGCACGCACCCTGAGAGCCTCCATCTTAGATCGGTTGTTGTATCATGTAGTAGTTCAAACACCATACACTGACCGTGGACAAGCAACTGGAAGACAGCCCAATGGCATAGGCTTTTGTTGCCTCCTCAAGAATCACCGTTCACATCAAGGACTCATGGAATTCCCAAACACGCTGTATTATGCTGGAGCAGTACAGAACATCGACTCGACCGCCCCACTCACTGAAGTGTGGTGGCCACAACCAGACCTCCCCATAGTGATAATTGACGTCAAGGACGCCACAACACCACACCACCTCGACAGCAAATATGGAATGATGGAAAACCGAGCAGAAGCCTATGTAGTCAATGAGATTCTCACATTCATTGCATTAATCAGTACTATGCATTATTGTGGCTGGAAACATTTGCGGTTCTGAATTAGACGAAATGTATAGAATACCGCTGAGGCAGAGTGAAAAGAAACAATAGCTAGAGGAGAGTAGGAAACATGTTTACATTACATAGTTACACAGTGTATACATTAGGTAAATGTGGAAATTGATCTAAGTTTATGACGATAAGGTAAAAAGCATTTGTTTTGTATACATATTTCTATATTTTTTCATTGTACCGGTCCTGGTAAGGGGCTTTTTGATAAACTAACGGTCATATTTTGAAACTTTTTAGAAAATAATGAGAAATACTGTTATCTTGTAAATATTTTGAACCTAATGAGGTCTACAGAGCTATAGGGCTACAGGTCGAAATCCTTCATGTTCCGCGACCCGCCCCGGTTTTATAAAATGTAGCTCTTAATTTACAAAAATAATCATATCGCTTGAGACTGTCTCTACAAGCTTTTGAGAAAAGAAATTTCTTCTGTCTCTACACACCTACTTTCGCCTCGCCAAGAAAAACTTTTGAAAACGGAAATGGAACGCCTTGTCCAAGCAGCCATTGCTCTATCTGTCCCTAAAGCATCGATGTTTTGGAAGATCAGAACCAGGGATGTGAGGTGGGAAAAAAACACCGGAAAAAAACTGTTTTTTTCCGGAAAAAAACCGGTTTTTTTCCTAAGGGTCGGAAAAAAACATAAATCGCGGAAAAAAACTCAAGCTAAAAATAGCTAATTTACGTCATTTTTCGTTTAAAAAATGGACTTTTGCTATGTATAATAGGCCATACTGACTCAAAACTGTTAGAAAAACAACAAAAAAGACCAAATTTGGCATGAAAAAACAAAAATGCAAACTGCTGTAAGAAAATTTGCATATAGCGTTATTTATGGAACCTGTCAGGCACTGTTTCATGCCTGTTTCGTGATTTATATCTATGTAACACATGTATTTCTGGTCTAACAAGACTGAGGAAGGCGCTAGAAAGCGTTAGGAATCATAAAACCAGCCTAGGATACTCAGAACTTGGGCTGGAGTTTTTTCCGGGTTTTGGAAAAAAAACGGAAAAAAAAGGAAAAAAAAACAAAAAAAAAAGGGGGGGGGTTTTTTGGAAAAAAAGATCAGAACCATCACCAGAAGATAATACACAAACTCTTGTGGTTTTATGGTGATATTAATTGAAAATATTGTTGGTTGGTGAAATGCGAATTACGACAACAAAATTTTATAATAGTATTATGTACACAGTTTGTGCTTTAGCCACCTGCCCTCTAGCGTCTGTTCTCCAGCAATAAAGAAACTAAGTAACAGACTGGAAAATGATTCAATACATAGTGATCCTAACCAATGTTAGCTGAGTCAGACAGATTGACAACAACTAGAGTAGATTCTAGGTAAACAAACCATCGTCTGTGCAGTTCCCAAACTGTCTTTACATCAAAGCGATCAAAACTTTTAGATAATGGTTTGTTTACACGAGCTGGTCTCTGTCTCTCTCTGTAGATAAAACTGGCTTGGCTAAAACTACCATCAAGCAAAGAAGACATCAGGGCAAAGAATATGGAGCGGTTGGTACAAGCGGCGATTACCCTCTCGGTTTACCTCAAAGTGTACTCCACTCAACCGGGGGCGTTCAAATTTACTCTACAACGCGCCGTCTGTCGTCTGTCGTTGTTCGAAAAGGACCTGGGTGCTCGTCGGAGACCTGTCGACTTTCTGTGGCTTGGCACAGAAACGCTCGCCTGTGAGTTCAAGCGAAGAAAAAGTTTTTCAATTTTACAAAAATAATTATACATCGATTTTTAGATGAGCAGATTGTGTTGCTCTATGGTAGCGAGCGCACAAGCCTCTTACAAGAATGTGCCACCCACGGGTTGGTGCATTGGTGGGAGACCCGGTGGGTGGACGAAGAATCCAAATCCCTCACCGTCTATTTCTACAACGGGACGTACACACGAGCGATAGGCGAGCCGGACTTGGACAAACTAGAAAAAGATTTTTCGCCCCCCTAAGTGGTCAGATCATTCTCTTTCAGGATGTGCTTTACCGGCGTGAAATCGATTGCGATGGTCTTTCGCAAAAACAATTGATTTCCAGGCTGGAAAGTGTGATCGGTAAGCTGGTGGAACATACTTTTGTTCAGAACCAAAATCGACTGCACAAACTTATCAGACAGATTGACAATGACTGCGATGAATTAGATTATTACATCTATTCTACACAGTGACAGCCGGTGGATTATAACTTCGGTGACTTTTACTCGGATGAGTGGTATCCTAATCTGAGGCCTAGCATAGTTGTTGATCTGTCTGACTAGCTTTGTACAGCTGATATTGGTTAGGATCACTATGTATTGGTCCATCAGTTTATCAATGGCATTTTCCAGTCAGTTAATTAGTTTTTTATTGCTAGAGAACAGACGCTAGAGGAGAGGTTGGTAAAGCACATCCTGTGTACATAATAATATTGTTTTGTATCATAAAATTTTGTTGTTCTAATTCGCATTTCACCAAGCTACAATCCAATATTAACAGAAAGAAAAAGCAGTTCATCGGGGAGGGCTTCGGTAGATGGTGGTAGAAAGAAAGAAGCTAAGAAGGTGAAATCGCACTCATCAGAAGACATGTTGCTAGAAATGTTTTAGCTGCTTACCGACCCTGTTTTATGCCCTCTACATGGTCTGTGGATCAAGTCTCGTCATATGACGTCAACCGTTAGCTGGGTGCATGCCCGTTTATCTCGAGACCAACGGGTGGTCAAAAAACTGTTTCTCTGATTAGCCGAGCCATGCGAGCCAGCAAGATTGATTGTATTTCAGTATCGGTGCCTGATTGGTGAAATTCAAACGGCTGGCAACAAGGTCAGCTTAAAAGGGCGCTTCCAGCTATTTCAAATCAGTTGGTCTGATTTCTCTCGCTTCCTTCGATATGCCTGTTTTCTTCTGCTCTGGTTATGGTGTTGTCGACCTGTCGTTGTGTCATGCGCTTTCCCAGCATAGCGGTATGGTGACCGGCAAGAGCGTTTTCGGAATGGCGGTAAAGGACGTGGTTGTAGAGACCATCCGGTACGGTGTGCCTGCCTTTTACACTAGGACAAATTGATTTTTGTGATTGTGATTCCCTGGACCGACCGCGTCTGTTTACAAAGGTGTCTTGCTTGTCGCAGCTTTCCCTCAGGAAAGTGTCGATCTTTCCGTTGCTCACTGCAGGATTTATCTCGATTCATGGGTGGCCGGCCAGAGTAACTGCTTCTCTTTTTCACAAGTGCTTCTCTGCAAGTAAACTGAAAAGGCCTGGTAATACATCTTGTAATGCCAAATGACAGGCAGGAGTGGTATCAATACTCCCAACACAAGTTTCCAGTTGTTAGAGTGCCTGTTCTCGAAAGCTGCTATGTACCTCATAATTCTAATCCCAGTTTCATTGCTGGTCTGCGTGCGAGGCGGTCACTGCATCTGGGTCCACTCCAGGTCTGGTGTCACTGTTCAATTTATCATCCACACCTACTACGTACTTGTCGTATGAGGTCACCTTTGTGTATACGGATCGGTACTGCATGTACCCAATGAACTTTCCATCACTGATGGCAGAAAGATCCACATCCCTATACGGAGGGATTCTATCGGAAGCCCTGTAATTTTTCCTGAAAATCAAGTAACTACCGTAACGCGGCCGTAAATTGCAAATTAACGGCCTGCTCACGGCCCTTGCTAAAAAAAAAGCTGCCGAAAATTTTGTACTCGGACAGTACCCCCACTTCGCAATTAATTACCGATCTATAATTACGCTTGTGCGTAGTTTTAGGCTCAGGTTTAGAATGAGGATTTAATTTAAGCTTTAGTTCATGCTCTAGCCTAACTTTAGACCTGTGGTTACGTTAGTTAAAGAAATCAGCCGCCCTACCAAAGGGAAAAGTGGTCTTGTATGATTTTCCCGACGGCATCGTCGTCGCGTCAGTTAGCCTTTACTTGCCCCATGTTCTTTGAGCGTAATTTGTGAAGTGAGACCGTTGACGAAATTCTGGTTTGCTTTCAACATGGTAATGCTTAGTCAAAACAAAGCTGTGCAGCCTAAAAGTAGTTCTCGCTCAGTTGTTTCATTGCTGATTGGAGGCAAGAATTTCTATTAAACTGCTCCTTCTTGTGTTGAATGTCGTGTTTTTAGCTCGATATTGCTTTCAATTGTATTCGTCTGATCAAAGGCTGCTAATCGAATGACATCTAGAATTCACAAAAGCACTGAATTGTATGTAGTACATGGCATCGGTGATTATTTATTGATTCACATATTTTCGATTTAAGTCGCTGTTTAAGGTTATATCGTCAATTTACAGTTTTAGGGTCAGCAGACAAACAAGTTTCCGCTTCCGCGTATATATATATATATATATATATATATATATATATATATCCCCTTTATCCGCCACACGGCGGAGATTTCATTAAAAACTTGTCCCCAAGTCTGAGTCTACTAAGCCTAATCCTGAACCTATGCCTAAAACGAAGCTAAATGTTGGGTTTGACAGCGAGTTGGACGAGTGGGTCGTCTCAAATATCCGCCGGTGGATAACAGGAGGATATTTAGCGAATTAAGTTTCACCGATAGCGATTGTGTGCGAGTTAGCTTTTAACTCTAGTCATAGGTCGGAGGCAACAAACCGCCTTCTGGAGTACAACTTGCCCTTCACCTGAGTTTCAATCCGCCGATGGAGAGGGACGTCTGGCGCGGCCGGGGGGTGAGCCCAAATTCTTGGCGAGGTGTTTCGGTACTTAAAAGCTCCATTTTGGCTAAGAATAACTAATTCGGGCTCGAATACAGCTGAAAAGTATTTTCACCCATAGCTTTACATGTAACGTTACCCGAACTCTAGAGATCGGCCCGCACTAGCAAACGGCAGACACCTAAAATTAGGATTGTTAAGCGATTATTCTGCACCCCTTCCTGCATGGAAAAACCTTTTTTCACTTCTCGCAGTTTTGAAAAACTCACTCATTCCTCTGCTGACCTCTACTTGAATGCATATTTCCATATGAAGCAATTTGACCATAACGTAAACGCACATGGGCCGGAAAAATGGGTTGGGTGTACCCAAAGTATCAGGTGGATGGGTTGTGGTGTGGGCATACATGTACTAGGGGCGTTTGGTTGGGGGTAACCCCTTAACTAGAGAGGCCAAACCCCTCACCCCCCCCCCGAGAGAAGCTTAGGGACCCCTGACCCAAAATTGCAAGACCTAGTTGCAGCTCCACTACTAACAAACTGGCTCAGAAATGACAAATTTTAGCTAAAATTCGCTTGAAAAACTTTTGGAAACCGAATTTGCCATTTTCACTACTGATGTTTAAGAGAAATCGGTGTTTTTGGAAGCCCTCTTTATGGTTTTTTTACTTGTTTTTAGCTCTAAAACGCTATTTGGCAGCTTAAAATAGCAAATTTTAATCTCCTTACTGAGAAAAACGAGCTAAAAACGCATTCCCAGTCGTTTCGGAAGTTTTTTATATTTTGGACCCCCTCTGGACGAAACCCCCTCGACCCCTCACCTGACGGAAACCCCCTCCCCCGGGTCGGCCGGGACCTGTACCTGTTTGGTTGGGGTCTGGTCTGGGGCACGTTGTTGAGCTAAGTTAGGGATGGGGAACCCACGTACCCTGCAGCTCATGTATTTGGGCTCCAACCCCCCGGCCGGCGCCAGACCCCCCAACTACCTCACACCTTCGGCGAATGACCTGTTTCATGTATGCGCTTTAGCAATTCTTTCTATAGGCAAAAGGTGATTGAAAATCTGCCGTTCGAATAGAGCGCCGTCACCATAGAAGAACGCTGCTAACTTTGGAACTCAACATTCAACTTGGCAAGAACTTGATGGAAATATCCGAATATTTGTCTACTGTCTGTAAGTATCTATTGCACGTTTATTCAGATCTCACAGATTCTTCTGGGTGCACAATTCTTTTAACACAATTGAACGGGATAACCCAACGTTGGCACAAATTTTAACCATGTAATTAGGCCCCAAATTAACTTTTTTTGAGCAAACGCAAATTAATCGAGGCGACATTTGCATACTTGCATTGCATGGAGCTATCAATAACTCAAACTCAAGGATTTTTGAGGATTATTGAAAATTATGGGTTCAAACAGTTTTAGCCTGAAATTTCCAAGTTTATTGCAAGGTCGTTTTTGAAATATCTATATTTTCGGACCTATTTGCTATCTTGGCAGTTTTCTAGGTGATCCAAAATTTGAGACCGTTAAACGTTAGCACGAACAAATGACATAGATTTGAATTTAAAATTATCTGTACAACTGAACTAACAGGGACGGCTGATAATGCAGCATTAAGTGCTAATCGGTGTAAAGCAGCCGCCGATAGACGGCGCTGGCGCCGCGGCGCCACCACCGGCCTACTGGCCGTAGGCCCTCCACTTACGGCTTTATTCGGGTTACTAGTTGGTTTATCCAACATTTTGTTCGCACTTCCCGCCCGCCCACACCTACCAAAAAACACTCTGTTTTAGGTATTTATCGTTCTCCATTTTGGTCACAACCATTACCAGCCGCCTTACATAACATGTGTGCCGACCTGCTACAGCATGTTTTTGATGCACGGGCCCCCACCACTGTTCGTATTTATCTGCGTATGTTTGCGTTGTTTCATGAATTTTCTGAGTTGTATGAGTTTCCCGCGCTGCCCGCAACCCCTCTCCATGCAGGTATTTTTCTGACTCACCATGCCTCTGAGGGCAAATCGCCCACCTGGCTTAGTCAAGCCTTAGCCGCTATCTCGTGGGTTAACTTATGTTGTGGATACCAGTCCATTAGTCAACACATTGCGTGCCGTTCAGTCGTCGACTCGGTCAGTCGAAGACGCCCTCCATCATGCACAGATAAGCCCCTCGCAACTATTGAGCACCTCAACCTGCTTTACGCTGCGGTAACTAAAACCGGCCGCTTCTGCCATTGGCGTACCTTCTTTCTCGCCTTTCTTCAATTTGCCGGTTGTCTCAGATTCTCAGAAGCCCAAGCCTTGCGCAAGGCGGACCTCTGTATTCACCCTAAAGGGGTCTCTCTCATACTGCACGGCAGTAAAACTGACCAGCATAAAGTTGGCCATCGGATTGAACTTTCTCGGTCTGACTCCAGACTATGTCCAGTCAAAATTGCCTCCCAGTATCTTGCTCTGTTACCACGGGACTCCCAATTGTTATTTCCCAGTATGAGACGCGCGTCGGCGGTAACTCTCAATCAGCATACCTTGCTACTGCGCCGTCTTTTAAATGTTCCTGACGCAACAGCCCTTGGGGCTCGCTCTGCATCCCAGGCGTTGCGCCTGACATCCCACGCTTTTAGAGCTGGAGGAGCTACCCGTCTCTTGGAACAAGGCACTGACCCGAACCATGTCCAAGAGTTCGGACGTTGGAAAAGCTCTTCCTCTATGGATCGCTATCTACGGCGCTCAGCGCCCTTTAAACGGGCCATTGCTGGCCAAATGCTCCTGTGAGCACTCATTTTTCGCGCTTGGCGCGCATGACAACGCCGCCTGGCGGCTGCGAATTTGCTTCTACAGCACTACACACAAGCCCCTACGGCTACCACGCCCCTACGGCTTCGCTTTTCTCTTGATTGGGCTCACCAAGCTCTGGCTTCACTCTGTCTGACACAGCACAGAATCCACTACGTTTATCGTTTAAATTTCAGCGCCATTCACCATGTATCACTGGGTGCTCGTCTGACGTTGCGAGGAGAGCTTTCTGCGCTCTTTAACAAATCATTGGCCACATTTGACGACCTCTAATTCGGCTCGTCTACCCCTGCGCCTAGTTGCTTAGTAAAGTGGGGGTTGTCGTTTTGCTGTTATTTTATATTTAAAATGTATCTGTATCGCCTTTAGTTCGCATCTTAGGTACTCGTGTTGTATCGTGCCAGTATACTCTCTATTCGCTTCGCCATACCAATTATGTATATACTGTACTTGGTTTTCACGATAACAATCGATCTCTTTTAAAAAATTTAATTTTACCTCAGTATGTGCCTTTCTTTATACAGTGCCGTGTACACTATGAGGTTGAATGCATCACATTGTTCTATTATCTTCACTAACAGTTTTCTGCGAACACTGTCTCATGTTTTATTTATACTCGAATAAAGCTGGTTCCTCCTACATCCTGCGTACACCGATGTGCACTTAATGCATTTCTGCATGTAATGCAATGGAATGTAGAATAACCGACTAGAACTCCTCTGAGCCGAAGTCCGTGTCAGAGCCTGACAACGACAGCTCTGATTCCGAACTGTCTGAAGAATCGGAGACAGGGATTACAACAGGGCACACTTGTTGCACAGGCAATCTGTCCTTTCTCCAGAAATCTGCCTCTGTTTTCATTGCGTGTTCGCAGCACTTGGAAAAAAAGCTAGAATCGGTTGCAGCACAGGCACTATACCCATGCTCAATGACGCAACGTAGCTTTTGCTCAACGTTTGTTTTGCGGACCTTCTACTTTAGGTACGAACAAAACAGCTCGATGGGGTTGAGTACGCAGTGGTACGGGGCAGTCTGAGCACGGTCAGACCGTTAGCTTTGGCCATTTCATCAACTGCGTACTTCTCGAATTTGCTTCTGTGCAGACGGACAATTGGCCACAAGACTTTTTTCTGAGTGTTGCTCTTGTCAAAGGGGATGTTGTTTTTATTGAGCCACCTGATCATTTTTTCCTTAGTTCAGTTTTGACTAGGATTGGCCTCCAAACGACGGGAGTGGTAGGATGCATTGTCCATTACCACGACGGAACCGGGGGGCACATTCGGGATGAGTTTTTCTTTAAACCAGTGCTCAAAGTACGCCGAGTCCATGTCCTGGTGATAATCGGCATACAGACCGCCATTCTTCGATTTGAAAATGTCGATGGTGTTGGGCACTAGGCCATCGTTTGTCATGGCACCGATCACAATCGCTCTCTCACCTTTACCGGGTGGGGCTCCCAGGCCTAACGACAAATCAGAGCCAGGCTGCAGTGCCAGCTGAGGGTCCTCTCTAACTTGCGTGTCAACCCAGCATTTGGAGGTTGTCATCCGGCTGTTGAGCCAGGTTTCATCTAGATAAACGATGGGTCTGTTGTCTTTTCGATGCTCTTTCATTGAGCGCAGAAAGGAGTGCCTCCAGACAACGATGTCTTTCCGCTCAAAGAAGACCTTTTGATTGTCGCGCCTTTGATACTTGAATCCCATGTGATGAAGGATGTTTAGTAGCGTTCTTTTGGTGTAAGGGAAATCCTCCTCAGCCATGCATCCTGTCATTCGGTCATGCACTTCTGCAACGGATGGATTTTTGTTCTCTTTGAAGAACGAATGCATGACTCGTCTGATAGTGTCAATGGCAAAGTGATCGACGTGATTCTGCCAAGCCGTCTTGCGCTTGGGCAGTTTGGGCTTTGTGTAACGGTACCTCCGCGCACAGAGATGCTGCGGTTCGACTGGCAGCGTGCAGGTGGCACACCGCTTTATAACGCGTTGGAGCGCTTTGAGAGATATCTTGAGCGCGTTTGCTGCCTCAGTTCGAGGTGTGGAAAATCCTCTCTGCTCAAAATACTCTGCAACATTCTGCACCAGCTTCCTGGACGTGGGGCCGAAATGTGCGCCACGAAATTCGGGCTTTCTCAACATTCCTGGAAATCGACTGGGCATTATCCATTTCCGTGGAGTTTCTGTGAATCGATCGATTTTCCGGGAAGCCTAAAGTTTCTCGTTAAGGCAGAGTTAATTTCTCCTTGTATGAAATGCTTAAGTTCTATTTAGCAGAGTCTTGTGATGTGTAGTGTGTAGTTTCATTCCATGTACAGTATGTGGAAGTCTGGGAAAATACGATTTCGGGGCCCCTTTTTCCCAGAAGTGGGAAATAATACCGAGGGCTATAGAAGGCCAGATTGTGGCATAAATTAGGAGTTGCTATTAAACATACATGTAACAGGGGTCTCCCCTACCCGACTTAGGCCATACTTTCTCCCCGAGACGATTTTTCCGACCCCCCTCCGATTTTTTCGGCAAGTAATTTTTTAGCAATTTTTTGCAATTTCAGACACAAAAATTGCCAAAATCGTCTCAGCACTTTTTCGCTGTATTTCAGCCCAAATCAGCGATTTTTGACGATTTTTAGCCCAAAAATTGAATTTTTTCGATTTTGAGTGTTTTTTAGTGCCCAACCACCCTCCCAAAATTTTGGCTCAGACCCCCCCGGCCGGCATCAGCTCCCCAACCCCTCCTCCCCTTCGGCCGATGACCTGTTACATGTATGTTATTAAAGTATGTTCGTTGCAGTATGTTTATTATCCGTTTTTCTTTATAGTAATCGATATCCTTGGATTTGGTCGATGATAAGCTTTTGCTTGATCTGCAGTTGTCTGTGACAAGACTACACCTGCTTCCTTGTGAGTTATTTTACCATGTTTCCTTGATTGAACATCAGCTATATAGAGGGTGTGGGGTTATCCCAATTCGAAAGGCCAAACCCCTCTCACCCACACCCCATCACTCATGATTGATAGTTTCAGTGTCCCGAAAAAAAATCAGTTTCTGATAGTGTCTCCGGTAACGGACGGAAGCCATCCGTTTTTAGTTAAAAACTTGCGAAAGGCACCTCAATGTCGAGTTTTTGTTTCAACTGCTCTTATTAAAAGTGTAAAGGTGCTTTGGTAACATTGTCTGTCGTTATATACTGCAATTTTAGCTGCAATTCAATCTGGCTGCTAAAGCGTTCAATTTTAGCGTTATTATTTATTTAAACGTGCTAAAAACACATCTTATGCGATTTTTTAAATTTTCAACATCTTCCTGGATGAAATCCCCTGACTAAAAAGCACCTGCCAGGCGGACTACCCCTTTTCCCACCTATCCCCTTCCCGCCTGCTGCATTTTTATTGCATTTGCCCTATACATGTACTAAGGGAGTGTGGGGGTTGCTCCCTCCGGCTAGAAGGGCTAACACCCCAGACGCTTTAGGAACCCCGACCCAAAAATAATGTACCAGTAGCCGCTCCAGTACTAACAAACTGGTTCAGAAGTCAACAATTTTAGCTTAAAATCCGCTTAAAAAGCCTTTAGAAACCGAATTTGCCGTTTCCACTGATAATAATAGTTGTTTTTGTCAATGCTACTTTTAGCTCTAAAACGCTATTTGACAGCTTAAAAACCTTCTTACCTTTGAACTCTTCTGTGCGAACCCGCCAGCCTACCCCTACCCCCAGGCTGCCCCGAATCTGCTTGCTACCCGTATGCGTTTGCCGCGTCTTACATGTGTTCTTAAGCCAATTTTGTCATGTTAGGCATGTTTTAACTGTTAAGCGCAAAATGGCTGCTCTGAAAGCTGCAATTTTTAGCCTTACTATTAATTACAACGACCGACAAGCGCAATTCCATGCCTTTTGTCGTCCCCGATAGGAGTTTTCCTACGCCCTTTGTAGTTTTTCAGGCAGTTTATTTTTGAGCAATTTTTTGTGATTTTTTACGATTTCAGACACAAAGATTGCTAAAATCGGCTGTAAAATAGCACTAAGTACTTAGCCTAAATAAGCGATTTTTGACGATTTTTAGCAGTAAAATTGCGATTTTTGAACGTTTTGTTGTGCCCAACTCTACTCCCTAGATTTTTACTCAGACCCCCGGCCCGCGCCAGACGCCCGCACAACCCCCTCCCCCTTCTGCGGATGACCTGTTATTATGTTTATGCTCTCGCGTTTTCTACTTAATTTTTCTGTTACAGCAGAAAGTTGTTCATTTCTGAATAATCTGCTGCTTCCTTATTTCTAGAGCACTAGATGGAAAGACCAGGGGCGTACCCAGTGCTGCATGGTGGTACACTCCCTTTATGGTGGAGGTAGACAGAAAAATTCGCCAAGCATAAGCAATAAAGTATGTCCTACATCTGTCTATTTTGCACTTAGAATGGGTTTTAAAGATGTTTTGAGGCAAATTTTCCAAACATTTATGGCTCCTTAGTTGGGCTTCTGCCTCTTCGTAAACGGTAAATTTCTGTTAATTTTAGAACAGGAATTTTAGATGCGTTTTCAAGACGAATTTTACCAAATTTTCTTTAGGGCAACAAAATTTAACACCCACTATATAAAATCTTGGGCCGCCACTGCGAAAAGCACCTATATTTTTCACTGATATCTGATCCAGATCGGGATCCGGTTAGCCGGATATTGAGTGTGATCCGGTCCGGTCGGGCCCTAGGCCTTCCCCCTACCTCCTGCGACGTTTTCTCAACCAACCTTCAGCCATAACTGAACGTCATAGTGCATGAATGGCCCTTTAACGAAGACCTTATACAGCATATATGTAACAGAGGGTCTGGGGGTTCTGCCCCCCAATCGACTTAGGCCAAACCCACCCCCCCCCTCCGATTTTCTGGTAAGTAATTTTTGAGCAAGTAGTTGGGATTAATTACAATTTCTGACACTAAAATTGCTAAAATCGCCTGTAAAACAGCACTTTTTAGCTGTATTTCAGTCCAAAATAGCTATTTTTGACGATTTTTAGCTGAAAAATTGCGATTTTTTTTACGATTTTTGCCGTTTTTTAGTGTCCAACCTCCTGCCTAGAACTTGGGCTCAGAACCCCCGGGTCGGCGCCAGAACCCCCTCCCCTTTCGGCGGATGACCTGTTACATGTATGTCATAGTACAGTGTAGTGTAGCTTTTCATCGATCTTAGCATCCTTCTTATGCTGTCACTGACATGGCCTAGAATTTCGGCTGAGGGGTGTAGAATTTTGATAATCTGAGGAAAGTAGCGAAGGGTTAGGGCCCAAAAAGTTCGATTTTAGGCAAAATGTTCTTTGCATATTGCATAAAAAGGTTAAAATATGCTATTCTGCACTCCACATCATGTCTTTCTGGGAAGTAATTTTTTAATTTCAGGCACTAAAATTGTATGTGAAACAGTGCAAAGCCAAATTAGCGCTTTTGACGATTTTTATGTAACCTAGAATTGCGAGTTTTAGCAATTTTTAGTATTATATTTTAGTGCTATACCGCCCGGTTTTTAGACTAACGAGACCCCGACCCGCTTATCTTTTGATGGCTGACATTGAAGTATATCCACTTCGGAGGCACGGCTTCATTCAGTTGATTCTTACGCTGTACTATAATCATGCTTAAGGGATGGTATTGTAGCTGAAGTGTGGTTGATATGGCGGTATATTGGAGGAGTTGCAACCGTCTGTTTTTATGTGGTACCACATGTTGTAGCCAGTATTAAGTTACTTGGACTGTGACCCTTCCTTTCCCCAGCATTTATGTGTTCTCAAACTGTTCTGCACCTCTTTCTGCACTGTGACGCTGCTTCTTTCAGGATTCCTTGCAACGATGTCTCTGCGTTCGTGTCCCTCTTTCTGCATTTGTGGGCAGCACTGTAGCATGTGGTGTTTTAATCGTCAAAGAAAATTCAAAGGTATTGTTTCAAACCTGTTTCTGTTCTGTGACACTGTTTGTTTCAGGGTTCCTTGCACCCATCTGTCTACAGTCGTGTCCTTCCTTTGAAGCTGATCGATGAACCAGGATAACCTTTCGTCCATCACTCAATTTAAACCGTTTTTGCTCCATGCTTTGCTAGTGTTGTTGAAGTGGCGAATAAAGTGTCAAATCAGGTGATGAAGCGAGTAAGATTGTAAACAATTTACCGCTTTTTTTATTGATTATTGGTTACTGTACTTGATGTGGTGTAACCATTTTGCGTTAGGGATACGGTATTTCAAAGTGAAGATGAAACTAATCAATCAATGGTGGGCGCGAAACTAATCGATCGATCGTAGCTGAAAACTGTGTAGGTGCGGTGCGGGAACGGCTTCGATCATGCATAACACCAACGCATTTATTTAAAGCAAACAGACTTCTTCCACCTAATACAGACCATAATTGAAATTGCTGTACTCGTAATCAAACGTCTGGTTTCTTCTTTCCATCCGCCATGAATGCGATAAATGTCGTCTCCGGGCTACCGATATCGAAGGTTGAGCTACTAAAAAGCATGAATAATAACGAAGATGCGCATGGTGATCTGCTGATACTTCAACACAGACATCACAGTACGTACTAAAATATAGATATCATGTTCTTTGATTGCTTGCAGTAAGTGCTTCTGAGTTGTCATTGCAAAAATGTCGCCTGCTGACTGGCCACTGGTGTGTACTTGGCGAAACAGAATTAAGTGTACCAAAATGAATTCTCCATTTGAATCGCAACTGAGAGGAACCATCAGTCCCTACTCACCGAACACCTGGGCTTTACACTCTGGTTTCAGGTTTAATCTCAACCGAAAATTTAATTTTTAACCAAGATTAGAAACGGCAGTTTCCCGGTGGGGGGAACGGGCCAGTAATCTGTGGTTTTTTCGGTCAATGTGGAATATACTAATTGACGCAACTATGATGCATACCAGTCGGACCGTAAATTGACACTACCGTATCTACTCAATTAAATTCGCGTCGAAATCCGTAAACAAACAATTCAAATGAACAGGGCTTCCGATAGGTTCCCGCCGTATAGGAATGGTATCAATAGATATACCGGATGTTTTAAACATTTATGTTTTACCATGCTGCATGCGTTTTGATCGATTTCCTGGTTTTCTCGGTATTTTCATTTCCCGGTAATCCCGGTTTTCCCGAATTCCGGTATTCTGCTCCCGGTTGTATCACTAATATCACTACATAATCTTAAGGTTTCTAGCATTTTTGAGCAACATCACATCCTAGCAAAAAAAGGGGTGTAAACCCACCATACATTCAAAAATCACTGTTTCGACTTTCATAGACTACAAAATAAAAAGCAGAGCATAAAACATTACAAAACATAGTATAAAGAGATGACAAACCCTAAATAGTTTTTTATTTGAAGTTGTTAGCGCCTCTAATAATTACGCATTTCCTTACATTTACCACAGGAAATAATTGATAATATACAGTCGAAAACATATATATATATATATATATATATACATACGACACCATACTGTATGATACCGGCACCCATGGCCACGGGTAGGGGTACCATATGGTAGGCGGTACCATAAACGGCGTTAAGTGCCCGACAGTAGTACAGAGGTAAAATATTACATAATAATAATTACCTACAGGGTGTTTAAAGAATGGACACATTTCAATTTGCCATAATCGTCGGAAATCTTGGCCAAATAGGACATTGACATTGCGGTAGTCTCAAAAAAATCAGTATTCCCCCTGAAGAACTAATTAGTTTTTCTGATGTATTTACTACAGAAAAAGGCTGATGTTCAGGAGTGAAGGGTGAAATTTTAACATAATTTTTTTTGGAATTTCTTGGGAGTGGGTCAAGTCTGGAGCACCAAATTTTAATACATAAAATTCCCCGAATTTTGGCACCTGTGTTCCAAATTTCAGCCTATTTGGTCAATTATATATTTGCGGCAATGGCAGTAAAAAGAAATGTGTCTATTTGGGACATCTGGTAGAAAGGCGTGTACTATAGAAATAGTCGGTAGCGGATTATTGAGATGCAGGTGTGAGCGATCAGCTGCCCCTAACCCGGACGTTTGGATAAGCTGCTCAGCTTATCTGCTAATCAGTTTAGAAATAGCAGTCACCTGTCAAAAGTCACAAGATTATGAGCTCCGTTTCCTATCAGCAGCGGTCTTTTTATAGGCAGCTCCTTTCCGAACAGCTACAGTGCGCTTTTGACTGTTCTGTTCGGAGGCCCTCTCTGCTGGAGTTGCTATACAGTTCAAGGCAAAAAGTTAATTTAAATCTGTTCGGTAAGCCGGTTTCGGTTACCTAAGTTTTTGAGAACCTCTGTCGCTGGTTGACCCCTCTCTGGGCGAAACTCCCCTCGACCCCCACCTGAAGGAAAACCCCTACCCCCCAGGTCGGCCCGGAGCTGTTACATGTATGAAGCTCTCATTCTGTGAAAATTCCCAGGAAGGTCAGTAAATGTGGAAAGCTTATCCATAGAGCCTTCACAAGTAAAACTCCAGACTTTTTGTTTAAACTTTACAGACATTTGTTTGTCCTAAGCTCGAGTATGCTTCTCCGGTTTGGAACCCACTTGAGTATAAAGTTATACGGCTATTAGAGAGTGTCTGACGATCTTTTACACGAAGGTTGTCAGGAATAGATAAGACTTTATGGCGAGTACGTCTCCTAGATCTTGAAAGATTTGAATATCGACGATTTCCGATCTATCTACAGTACAGTATGTATACCGCATTTTTATAGCCTTGTAGACATAGAATTTGGTCGGGTGACCAGAACCAGAGGAAATGATTGCAAGCTAGCTATTCCTATTTCTAAACAAACATCTAAATTGTAGACTCAACTTTTTTACTCATAAAGTGGTAAAATTTTGGAATCAACTGCCAAATGAAATTGTGAATGCTAGGTGTTTGGACAAATTTATGGTCTGGATAAAGAGGCAAAATTTGTCGCTGCACTTGTTATTTAGTTGGGCTATGTAATACGTATGTCAAATATGGCCACTCGTGGCCTGTTGCTCCTTGTTACTCAGGTATTTAGTGTGTTGAGGAAAGTTTGCCTAGGCATATATGTACGTACAGCATGTATGCTTGTTTCATGCAGTTCATTTTGAGGTTCACCAATTCATGATGAAGAGCCAATATCTAATGATGTTTTTGGCAGCGGCGTTCACGTTTTGCACATTGGTTGCGGCTCAAGGCGCTCAGAAACTACAAATCGCCGGTAATCTAAACTCAAAACAGTATTTTAAACACGGTCCGCAGTAATCTCAGCAGTTAGCTCAGTGCCAAGTGCCGCTATAAAAGCCGCACGTAAGAGGTTAAGCCAAGCTAAAGCGCATATCTGCATTGCAGCACTGGGTCGACCTTTTGTGCTGGGTGCGCTGTATGATGTGCGAAGCGATTCGCTGATTCCGGAGTCACTGTGGGACGAGAGTGTGATTGAGAAAAACGCTCACAAAGAACTGATGCCCAACACCATGACCCAATTTGTAGCTGGCAGTTCGTTTTCCAGCAAGGCCAACTCCTTCGACCTCAGTGCTGAAATCACAGCCAGCTTCATCGGAGGTCTGATAAAGGTGCATGGCGCAGGTAAACCACTTTGCACTACAGATGGCAAATATTAGTATTTTCAAATTAATATGTACGTATATATTCATGTGCAAACAAAAATGGAATTACTGCATATTTTATATATTTTTTTAGAAAAATGCACAATTTTTTCTGAAAATTCATTTTCTGGACTAAGTTTCCATTTAAGACTATTACTAAACGTGGCCTTGTCTTGAGAAAAGAGTGAATTTATAGCGCAAATATACCACAAAACAATAAAACCTACTCAAGTCTGCTGATTTGTTTTTAATCACCCTTGTCTTCCTAGATCTCTGTTTTGAATTTTAGGGCAAATATCTCAGGAACTAAGCAGAGTTTGTTCACATAAATTTCATCAATCTTTCAAGAATTTATTTATCTTTCATTTAGAAACGGATTCATTTAAATCAGTTTAGATTTCCAGTTGCTACAGTAAAAACTCTGCATGGTTGTCTCTTTGACGGACCCTACTGACTGCAATTACAATCAACTAATGGTTTTATACTCTGTTCAGCCAACTACCTACAAAGCCAGAGTTCGAGCAACTACCAGGCTGAAGTGTCGTTCAAGTACCACCGTCGCACACACTATCGTGAACTGAGCATGGCCACCATTCGCAATGTGCAGTACCAGGATCAGCTGGACAACAAACTGGCCACCCACGTGGTGACAGGAATCGAATACGGCGCCAATGCGGTCTTCAAATTCGACAAGGAGGTCAGCAAAGTCAGTGACAAGAAAAACGTTGAAGGAGATCTGGCAGCCACAGCTAAGCTTGCTTTCGGTAAGTGGTCCATAGGGTTCTGCACATCCTTGAGCTTAAATTTTTTCACAAGTTGTTGCATAAATTCACTGCAGGATGAAATTCAATCATGAAAATTGGTTTGCGTAGCCGACACAGTTGGTGTAGTGGTTCAGGCCGCAAAGCCACTGTGCGCGTCATCGTGCGTTCATCCTCTTGGCCTGGCAAGTTTCTTGCCGCAAGGAGTTGGTTGTCGGCACAAAGCCCAACCCAGGCCACCGAAAGCTGGTGACAGCGAGTAGGTAAATGGGAACCGAATGGAGCTGCTGTTGCACCTAAAAGCTACAAATTTGCAACCACACGTGTTGGGACAAACGGGAACGGGGACAGCTAGCACTGAGACCCGCCCAGACTGACACCGAGCATGTGTGCCGGCTAGTAGCGAAGGAAGGGCAGGATGATATGGGTGTGTGTGTGATGAGCCCGCAGTGTGGCCTAACGCAGGGGTTACGACGGCCCCGCCAGACAATCCACCCATCCATCCACGCAACTCTGCAATACTAGGTTCTCTAAATTTTCGTGCAAGGTACTGTAGGTTTAGGTAGAACAAGTGGTTCTGGCAAACTGAACTTGACTGAGAAACAGAATGGCGACTACAGTCGCACCAGCTGCACTTTCATGGGAGATGTGGCACTTGCGCACAACCCCACCAACTTCTTCGATGCCCTTGACAGCTACAAAGTTTTGCCCTCACTCATAACTGAAGAATCGGCCGTTCCTCTTACTGTCTACCTGCTGCCCATCTCAGAGTTCGATTCGAAAGCTCAGCGAATTGTCCGCCAGATCAACTTGGAGCTGCTGATCGATGTCCAAAACCGCATGGAGAAGCACAACGAACTGGAACGTTCCATCGGTGATCTCAGCAAGACCAACGCCTACAACTTGCTCAAACTCTACAGAAAACAAGTTGAGGACTTCCAACAGGTTGCTACTATACGACGACACCACTTCCAGTCCCAGCTGCTCAAGATCCTTCCAGCAGTTCGCAATGCTTCCATGGACGAAACTGCTTTGACCTCCATTCTCGACGAAAGTGAGACTGCCTACACAATCAAGATGCTGCTTGACTGGGCTAGTGAGAAGAACACCGAAGCTGTCGGCATTGACACCATGCTGTCTTGGGACTCAACTCAGTCCATAGTATCCGAGAAGGATTTCAATAGTCTCTTGTTTAACTACAGTATCCCGTATGTCATATCGTTCACGCTATCCATCTACCACCCTCAGGATAGGTTCACTACCTGTAACAAGCTTCATTGTGGACAAAAGAATGAGGATGCGCTCTGTAAGGACTTGAAGTGTGACGGCAAGTACTACCACTCATGGTTGGAGAACCGCACTCTGGTGCATCTGCTTCGGTCCCAGTTGCACAACTTCCAGCAACTTGTGCAAGCAAACCGAGCAGCAGGTATGGGAAAGACAGCCATGGTGATCAGAGAAGACCCGAGCCCGAGCAGCCTGTACCCAAGTGTCAGGATTGAAGTGTTTTATGGATTCAAGTTAGTAGATCAAGTACAGCAACTGCCAATGGTGCAGGACCTCTCGGCCCAGTTAAACTCCAACTGCAACATCCTGGTCAAGTGGAACCTGACTTCCTCCAAGTTCCCCACCAAATGGGCTGACAGCATCACAGTCAAATACAAAAACTCAACCCAAGACTACATTTCGATTGATCATCTGCCAACTGATCAACAGCAAGTGATCGTGCCTTTCTACAACAGTAAGTGGTTGACAGTTATTCGAAGGCTATTTTTGTTATACAGGGTGTCTCAAAAAAATGATCACATTTCTTTTTACTGCCATTTCCGCAAATTTTGACCAAATAGGCTGAAATTTGGCCTATAAGTGCCAAAGGTCGGGGAATTTTATGTGTTAAAGTTTGGTGCACTAGACTTGACTCATTCACGAGAAATTTCAAAAAAAGTGAAATTTGTTAAATCAATAGTGAAAGCCGATCGCCGAAAAAATGATCACATTTCTTTTCACTGCCATTTCCGCAAATTTCGACCAAATAGGCTGAAATTTGGACCATGGGTGCCAAAATTCGGGAATTTTATGTGCTAAAGTTTGGTGCACTAGGCTTGACTAATTCTCGAGAAATTTCAAAAAAGGTAAAATTTGGTAATTTCAATAGCGAAAGCCGGTCACCAAAAAATATTTCAGAATTTGAAGTGGTTGTTCAGCTGAATTGTGCACTTGGAATCTGTGCAACTCGTACCAAGACATTCAGCGGATTTCAGAAGGAAGACTGTAAAGGTATCTCAGGTTTCTATTAAGCTGTAAGGCCCGGTTCACTGGCCGGACAAGTTTTTCGGACTTTGATTGTGTAAATGGAAAACGACGTCGGCTTAGGGGAGGGGTCCCAAAAACATACTTGTAGTTGGGGGATGGGGATCACCCCAGGCCCGATTATGGCGGGGGGATTTTTTGAAACCCTATTTCGGGTTTCTAAACCTGCAAACAGAGTTTCAGAAGCCTTGATTAGGGTTTCAGAATCCCTAAACAGGGTTTCGGAACCCCAATTAGGGTTTTAGAAGTCCTAAATAGGGTTCCGGAACCCTAATTTGGGTTTCTGAGGCCCAAAATAGGTTTCCGGAACCCTATTTAGGACTTCTAAAACCCAAATTAGGGTTTCAAAAGCCCTAAATAGGATTCCGGAACCCTAATTTGGCTTTCTGAAACTCTAAATATGGTTCCGGTAGCTCTAATTTGGGTTTCAAAAGCCCTAAATAGGGTTCCCGGAACCCTATTTTGGGTTTCAAAACCTCTAAAGAAGGTTCCAGAAATACATTTTAAATGTATTATCTCGAATAAAACGGGTTTTTTTGCACGTTTTAAAGCAAAATTGGCTTTTTCCCTACATTTTAAATAAAAAATAAGGTTTTTCGCATGTGTTAAAGCAAAAATAGTGTTTCAAACGGCATTTTTGCACTTCAGACAGGATTTTTACACGATTTTTAGTCCTCAAAACCCTGTTTTGAGCCCTAAAAAGGTAGCTGAAACCACTTTTGGCCACCAAAAAAGGTCGCTGAAACGCCTGTGGGCATAGTGCTGAATTGGATCAGAAAAATTCCCCCAGCCGAAAAACCCAGCTACATGGATGCCCAAGAACGACGCAAGGCGATTTTGCCGCGAGGGGGTCCGAAAAATCGGGATTTTGGGACGTCTTTTATGGACGACCCCTAATTTGTTACTACTGTATATTAAAATTACAGTATTTGAACCCAACCCACGCAAAAATAATTTTGATTAAAACTTCTCGCCAAAATTTCCCGCGGCGGCTGGGGCGTGACGTAAGTGGTCTAACACCAACGATGCCACACCCCGACCAGGCATACATGTAGCTGGGTTTTCGGCTGGGGGGTTTCCAGATCCCAAATAGGGTTTCAGCACTATTTCCAAAGGGGGTTTCAGCGACCTTTTTTTGGCTCAATACAGGGTTTTGAGGACTAAAAATCGGGTAAAAATCCTGTCAGAGGTCCAAAATGCCCTTTAAAACCCTATTTATTGTTTTAAAACGTGCAGAAAATCCTATTTTTTTTATTAAAATCGTTCAAAAACCTGTTTTCCTTTAAGACGCGCAAAAAGCTATATTTTATTCGACATAATACAGCTAAAATGCATTTCTGGAACCGCATTTAGAAATTTCGAAACCCAAATTAGGGCTCTGAAACACTGTTTAGGGTTTCTGAGACCCAAATTTGAGTTCTGGAACCCCATTTAGGGCCTCTAAAACCCTAACTATTTACAACTATTTACAGCTTTTGAAACCCTAATTAGGGTTCCGAAACCCTGTTTTGTTCCTCCAGAAACGGAAATTAGGGCTCCGGAACCCTATTTAGGGCTTCAGAAACCCCAGTTAGAGTTTCAGAGTCCTAAAAGCTCTAATTAGGGTTTCTAAAGCCCTACATAGGGTCCGGGGTGTCTAGGGGGTCTAGGGGTCGGATTGGGGGTTTAGGGCTTTTGAAACGCAAATTAGGGTTCCGAAACCCTATTCTGAGTTTCCGAAACACAAATTTGGGGTTCGGAACCCTATTTAGTCTTTTTGAAATCGTAACATACGGTTTATAAGTCTTGAAACCCTGAATTTTAGCAGTTTGTAACCCAAAATAGGGTTTTAGAACCCCCCCAGAATTCGTCTGCGGGAGGTTTTTCGCCGAAAATCGGGCTTGCGGGTTAAAGCTCCCAAAACCCACAACTACATTGTACATACAGTATATGCGACCAGGGCCTTACTACTTGAGAGCCGTTTTATATACGTAAGACCGCTACGGTGGGGGGGGGGGCACATGGCCAAATTTTTATCGGCTCATTCGAAAGTACTACAAAGGGATGTTCAAAAGTACATATTTCCAGGATTTATCCAGTAAATGGGCTAGAAAAGTGTGGAAACGCCGCGGCACGATTTTCGGAGGTTTACAAAAATCGTCATTTCTCCGAAACCGTTAGCCTAGGGGCCCAAAGTTTAGACGTTTATAGAGGAGGTGTTGTGCTACCAAAACTGTTGTTTATAGACCCGTGCTCTTCTCGACAATGTGCATAGAATCGATGCTCCAAATTGAAGGTGCTGAAATCAGTGTTTCAGCTACAGTCGTTACAAGACACTATTTTTTAAATTTGCTTATGTATGCTGTTTGGACCATGCATCGACTATCTTTTGCACACAAAAATGCTTTTGGTAAAGTTGGCATAATGAAAAAACTAAAGTTGGCGTAATGAACAAAATATGAAATTTTCGTGTTTTTTTTCAAAAAAATAGCGGTATTTTTTGCTTTTTTTGGCAAAATCCAGTTGTCCTAAACTATTTTTGGGTTAAATAATCGATTTCGCATGCTAAAATTAGGTATAGACAATGTTTGTAAGTAATTGGTAAAAAATTCTATTTTTTGCGTTTTAACTGCAAGGTGCGGTACAATCGATATTCTGACTAATAATGTTGATCTGGACTATTTTCAGTGCTCAAAACGATTCCGCACGTCAAAATTACGTCCAACGTTAGTTCCTCCAACGATCAGTTCTTTTTGAAACATTGATCTGATCTGATGCTCCTATTCATAACTGCATCGAATGCGCTTTTGAAAAACTGCAATTATTTGTAGCTGCCAAATAGAGCAAAGAGCTAAAAACAGAAAACAGCATAAAATGACAAACAGAGTCTCTAAAAAGAGAAGTGTTCTCAAACGAAGGTTACCTGTGGATTATATAAATGTGGATTTCAGGCTAATAATTAGTGATTTTTGAGCCAGTTTGTTAGTACTGGACCACACCTGCACCAGTCATGAATGTTGGGGTCGGTGAGGTTGAGCATATGGATGTGAGCGTCAAATCTAAACTGATTAGCAAATTGTAAGAAAATCGTTGGCTCTGATTAATCCTTTTCTGCATATAAAACTAGTCTAAAACCATCATGTCAGTCAAAAAATCGAATGTACTACACTTGGCAGTAAAAAATGAAAAAAATTGAAGGTTTGTACTAATTCGAAGAAAAACATTGCCTTTACCTAATTTTAGCGTGCGGAATCGATTTTTGCACCCAAAAATAGTTCAGGAAAATTAGATTTTAAAAAAAAAACGAAAAATACTGGTATCTTTTTCAAAAAACGAAAATTTCATTTTTTGGCATTATGTCACATTTGCCAAAAATGTTTTGTTTGAAATAAATAGCCGCTGGTCTTTGCAAATAGCACGCAAAAGAAAATTTAAAAATATTCGTGTCTGGTACCAACAGTAACCAAAAAACTGATTTTAGCAACTCCACTTTGGAACGTCAATTCTAGTTTATGCAGATGGGTACAGGGCTGCAAACAACAGGTACCGTAGCCCAACGTTTCCTCTCTAAGTTTTCAAGGTCTGGGCCCCTAGGTCTAAAGTTTCCACAGAAATGGCGATTTCCGTAACTGTCTCAAAATCGGGCTCCCGGCGTTTTCCCACTTTTCTTGCCTAGTAGTAAATTCCGGAACTACTTTGGTTTTAAACATCCCTTGTATTAGGGATGGGCACGCTTCGTCCGACTGCGCCGTTTAGAAAATACAAAAATATGGGCAAAATATGGTCCGAAAACGGTTTTCGCAACTTCAAGCGCAAATTATTTTTTGTGTTCGGTTATTGATGGTAGGAAGTGCTGTATTTATATGAAACACAATATGAGCTATCGAAAAAAATGCATTTTGAACCATAATTCAGCCGTTAAAGGGCATTTTTTTCTCAAAAACTGAATTCGTCGTTTTTCAACGTCCATTTTCTGTTGAAAGAAGAGTTAATTCAAATTGATTTCAATCGGATTTGAAATCAGCGTAAGTTGTTACCTATATAGCACCACTCTTTTTCTTAGAGCAGTTTGACGCGGTCCCCACAAATTGGATTCTTTCTTAACTACTGAAAATCGGCTTTTTCGTGGAGTTTTTTCGTGTTCCTGATTGTTGTGAAAAAACGACAAATTCGGCGAAAGGATTTCAAACGGTTCTGAGTACAGTAGACTTCAGGCTTTCGAATGATACAAGAATTGGCTCTCTGCTGTTTGTCGTTAACCCCACAAACGGTGTTGAAGTTTCTGTAGCCCTTAATTTTTCCCATTTCAGTATTTTTTTAGTGTAACATTTATTCCACAAGTAGTACATGTAGGTCAAAGAAATGCATACAAACTCTTGTAACTGAGACTGAGTTGCTTCTCTTCGAAATTATACAAAAATATTAATAGAAATACTTGAGGAAAAAAGGAAGGGGAGGACCCATTGGCTACTTAGTCCCACCTTTCATTGTGCAAGAATTGAGCCAGGTCAGTAGACTGGATTAACTGTGAGAAAGACGTAATGTTTCTAGCTTGAACAATTTGGTTTGGTAGTTTATTCCAAGAATTTATAATTCTAACCCCAAACGAATGCCTACGTATATTATTACGGATTTTAGGGATCTTTAGAGCTAGCACATTAAGTGGTTGCCTTGGTGGCCTTAAATTGCGTTCAAAAAATTAATCAAATTTTAAGGATGATTGATTGTGAATTATACTATAGCATAATTTTAAATCACCAATAAGTCTTATCTTTTCTAATGTATCCAATTTGTAAAGTGCAAGTCTTTCCAAGTAAGAAGGTCTATTAACTCTATTTGGATTTAGTCTATAATATAATCTTCTAGTAAACAATTTTTGAACTTTTCTAAATTATCAATATCTGTCAAGTAAGATGGGTTCCAAACCTGAGAACAGTACATAAGTATTGGTCTCACATAAGTTTTATATGCTTTGATTAGAGCTTGCTCATTTTTAGTCTTAGAAACTCTAAATAACAAATAAATTCGTTGTCTTGCTTTAGCGCAAATTTGATCTATATGTTTATGAAATTTATAGTCATTTGACACCTCATTTTATTATCATTATATTGTCATTTTATTTTGTGCAACGCTTGCAATCATACTTTTTCGCATTAATTTAGCTGTGTTACGGATACTCACAGCCTTCTAGTAGATTTTAAACAATCAAGTCGGTTGCATCTTCGTAAATCGCGCCACAGAAAATCAGTCCCCGTTCAAACGTGCGACCAAATGCTAATTGCTAAACTGCGCGGCTCACACAAAAACTGTTTTTAACACGAATTTCTCTAATTCTTCATGAAATCAAGTGCGGTTTTTTGCGTAATTTATCGCATCCGGTCATGCTATCGCCGTTTTAGCAAAAACCTTTTCTTGTAGCGCGAGTTATTCAAATATATTGCCCATAATAAAAATGGTACCAAGTGCGCCATAGAAAAGTCCTTCGCAGGCGGCTGTCATTAAATCGCATTTTTCTAATTTTTAATGAAATCGAATGCGGTTTTTTGTCTGAATTGTCCTATGCGGTCATGCTACCGGCCCTTTTAGCATATTTTCGCTGTCGTAGCGCGAATTATTAAAAATGGTCGCCCATACCTACTTGTATAGGACTTTCACATGAACCAATAAAAAGTGGTGGCCAGATTTTGCCGTGTGCCGTCCTTGTGACGAAAACCGTACTGCTCTTTCTTATGTAAAATGGCTCTTGATGTGTATTTACAGACTCATTGTAAGGGGCCGTCCATTAACTACGATGTTCAAAAATTTAAAATTTGGCACCCCCACCCCCTCCGACGTTTACCGACGTTTTCATCATCACCCCCCATAAAAATTACGACGTTTCGGAGGAACCCCCCCTCCCCCCGAAATAAAATTTTCGAATTTTCGTTCTAAATCTGAAGCTGCTTTTCTGACTGCGTAATCACAAATGAATAATAGAAAACTTTATGCCTGTGCACATACGTATTTACCAGTTAGTTTCACCAATCTTTCAAGAATTTATTTAACTTTCAGTTAAAAAAGAGACATTCAAATCGGTTGAGATTTGCGGTTGCCACAGTAAAAAATCTGCTGGGTTGTTTTAATCACTCTTGTTCATTGCCATAATCAGTGTTTCAAATTTGAGGGCAAATATCTCAATAACCAAGCAGAGCATCTTAACGAAAACTCTACTAATCGATAATTTATTTGTCTTTCATTCAAAAATGATTTACTCACAAACCGGTTGAGATTTACGGTTGCTACAGTAAAAAATCTGCTGGGTTGTTTTTTTGCACATCCTGTACAAATCACGCTAACATACTGTATGTTATACAACTACAAAAATTCTTTGACTTTCTCTGCATTCTTGCTTATTTGCCTCAACCCCCACCCGCCCCCTTCCGACGTTCTGCGACGTTTTTCGGGGTGCCCCCTAAAAAGCTTAGCAACATGCATGTCTGGCTTAAATGCACAACCTCTGTTCACAACAGACTGTTATTTTACTATACTTTAGCGAAACAAAAATGAGTACTGGTTTTCTACAAATAACGAAATGGAAGTATAAAGTAAAATATCCCCTATTCTATCCCAAACAGTATAATAAGGACTTGGTGGCTTGGTTTAAAAGAAGTTTATGAAGATGTAAAGGGCGGCTGGGCTGTTCGACCGGCTTCGTTCCTACTCTATCTGAACAGAACTGAGAATTGTGCGCTACGATATGTATCACTCTATGAAAAAATTAGCAAACATATAACAACAATTTATAAGCAGGCTTTTGTCCTAGCTCTCCTGAGTTCGAGTGCCTTATACAGTCAGGCACTCAACGCCGTTTATAGTACCGACACCATATAAGGTGCCGGTACCATACATGGTACCACCACAGGCCCCGAAGGTGGGGTACCATATATGGTACCACTACCCTAGGTACCGGTACCATATATGCTGCAAACAGCCCTGCTTTGAGGGCGAATTTCGACCTAACGGTATGAGTCGATTTCGGCTATATTTTGCATGCATGTAGGGAATTTACTAGGCTATATTATATATAAAAACTGGACCTGGCCTAGGATCATAATGTATGAAAATTTGGTCAAACGTGTTTGTCGGTGTGGCACAAAATTGGTGAAAAACCGCGCTTTTAGCCTATAACTCTGGTACGGAGCATCCAACCGCACTTTAGATACCATTTTCGAAATCTCTGAGTCTGGCCGCATCTGTTTGTGTGCCAACTTTCATCCTACGAGCAAGCACGAGCTTAAAATCATGTTTTGAAGTTAGGGTACTTTTTCTTTTTTTCAGCCCGACCACCCCTTACAGCCCTACTTTGGAGGGGGGCCTGGCGCTCTGGGGGGTCCACCGGAGCTCATACTTTGGGGTTCTTATTTTTTCGTCATATACTCTCACATAACTAAAAATGACGCAAATCGGTGATGTGACCCTGACCCGATTTGGGGAGGCTCCCTTATCAAAGGTTAAATCCTCTCAGAAATTGCGTCTTAAAACTAGGTAAGATTGAATCTAAAAGTAAGTCTACATAACTTCATCCTAAAGTTTATTCATCTCGAACCTATCTATGAAGCCTAAAACCTGATCACAGTGCTGAATAGAAGCCCTCGGTTCCAAATAAGTAAGTGAGGGATAGTGTCACTCTATCTAAATCGGATAATCAGCGCGTCATGCGTAAGTGAAATGCACGCCGCTTCCCTCGCAATTCGGCAGCCAAACCTAGCTTAGTCTGTGCAGTACAGACTTTAGTTTGTAGTCAATTTGCTTGCAGTCAGGTTGCCAAATGTCAGAAATCAGATATACCGTAAAAGTTCTATTAATATAATTCTTTCGTGGTTGCTTTTCGGGGCGCTATTACTGGAACGGCGCTAGTATTTATTGTTTCAATGCTACATTCGCCATCTCAAGTATGCTCATTTTTCTGAAAATACATGGTATTTTTATGTTAAACATAAGAGTGCGAACTGGTATTGGGTGTATGTATTAGGGCGTTTTCCAGGTATTGGTATTGGGTATTGGGGTTTTTATACCCCAATACCCAATACTAATTAGGACCAACAAAAATCGAAAAAATCGCTGTTGAACTGGAAAACTGAGCTGAAAAAATCGAATACATGTAGATTGGCCGATGATTAGGCATAGAGAGCCGTTTTTGCGTTACTAAACTAAACGTTAAGAATGTCTTATAGTGTCCGCTTTTCTCAGTAATACACTAGTAATTAGTGCAATTTCTCTGTTCATAAAACCTTTGTGATTCAGTCGAAATTTGTCATTTTTAGTGAGAATGTACAATGCATTAGTACTGTACC
This sequence comes from Sabatieria punctata, assembly GCA_030248155.1. Classification (NCBI taxonomy): domain Eukaryota; kingdom Metazoa; phylum Nematoda; class Chromadorea; order Araeolaimida; family Comesomatidae; genus Sabatieria; species Sabatieria punctata. Next base: position 38,943 of record JASANB010004894.1, read on the forward strand.
CAGGGGGTGCGGGTCTGGTAAACCCCTTCTTGGTGGAGTATGAAGAAAAAATCCGCCGAAAATATGAAACACTGTAATACATACAGCAGATCATGTACGGACAGTTAATTTCTCCTTATTTTTTGCCCTCCAGTACCGGTAGAAACAAACGATTTTTCCGTTCAGCTCACCTGAATGGAAAATTTTGAAACGCTTCTGTGAGCTCAATTCTTGGCCGTTGATTCTGCAAATTGGTCTAGAGTTTCTTTTGTAGAAACTGTAGTGGCCGACAAATTTGCAGCAAAAAATGTCAGCTTGTTGGCTCGCAACGGTTGTTCGAAATTTTCCGTTCAGGTGAGCTGAACGGAAAAATCGTTTGTTTCTACCGGTGCAGAACGGCTTCTAAATGCTTGCTTAAAGAGTAATTTTTCAAAATTTCTCGCCCTAGTTGCACAATGGTCCAAAACCTTCTACTTCGAAATTTTAATCCCTGTGAAAGAAATCCTGTGTACCTGTTCACTGAAATGCAATTTTTGGCTCAGCTACACAAGTATTGGAGTAATGGGGGTCTCAGGTATTGGGATTGGGTATTGGGTTTTTTAGGTATTGTTCGCACTCTAGTTAAACACAAGCAATCTTTACATGAGTTTTAGTCTGACTAATGTTTGCCTGTTTAATCAAAGAAAATTGTCTCAAAGGAACAGTATTCTACACTGGAAACACATACAACAAAGCATTGATAGTAGTGCGGTGGGAGCGCTATTATTATAAGGGCGCTACTATTAGTGTGTGCGTTTTTATTGGAAGTTTTACAGTATTTGATATTTATTTTATTATTTATTATTTTTTTTTTTATTTTATCAGATAAGTTAGTAAATCACTTTGTATGTAGGTGTACAGACATGATCAAAGATATGTCACAACATTCAGCTGATAGACCAACTAACAGCTAGGCATAAGGTTTTGTACACGCATCATTGTATGCTTCCTGAAAGAACTTTACATTTGAAGGGTTACAATTGTCTTCCTACAGGTGTAGGTTCATTACTTCCAACTTGTTAGCTGGATTCTTCAGTAGAACAAGTGGTAAACCATTTGACGTTTCAACGTTTCAAAGTTCAGACGTTTGGCACAGGAATTCACAATTGACTTCCCAATGAAGCAGTAAGTTTTATTGCTTGATGGGCCAGATTTTCACAGCATACTGTTTTAATTAAATTATTAGAATTGAAATTAAAAATGGGCCAATTATGCGAATTTCAGCTTAGAATAAAATTATTTTTGCATCACTACAACCAACACATGGTTCTTGGATAAATACAGTGCGCCATATTTGGGCACTGTAGTGGTACCATACCAATGCCAATCAACCATAGTGCCGGGAAGAGCTGAATGGTGTACCGCAGCCAACCTTAGATGCTGCTCCTTTCTCAAAACTGGAACTACATTTGCCAGCTTCCAATCACGTGGCACTGTTCCCGGCCTCAATGATTCTTGAAAAATCCTAGTAAGGGAATAGGCTAGATAGCTGGCTGGAAGGGCAGATTTTTGTTAGCAGCCATTTGAGAAGTCTGTTCAATGCTTCATGATGCAAGCTAGCTAGAGGAGATTGGCACCAATTTCTACTCTGAATCAGGGTTTATCGTAGACCTTTTTCTAAGAGAAATCCAGTCTACAAACCAGCTACCAGCAAAACGCGTGCTTCTTGAGTTTCGACAGAATTTTGCTCCTTCAGACTCAGAGGCCCAAATCGTGGCGACACAGCGGTGGTCTTTAAAATGGAAAAGATAAATTTCAGTCGCAGTCGGTAGAAAATTTAAAACCGTGCCGGTGACGCAAGAAAAACAGACGAAAAGTGGGCCAAGTTTGGCAATTGTTAAATCGACCTAGCGAATATGTCCAACGAACAACTTGTCAAATCTCCCAAACTATGGATTATCATTGTTATGTCTGTGTTCTATTTGAATCTAAGTGTACTGGTGCAGAACGAGAAGCATTCTGTTCAAAGTTACGGCCCCAATAAATATCCAAATCTTCTCTTCAAGTCAGTGGTTGGAGCTCCCGGAGTGAAATTAAGTCAACTCAATCTTACTGTTGAAAGCACAATAGTTTCCGGCGGTAAAAGCTACCAAATTTCTTGGGATTCTCAGCTGCATTTGTACAAAGTGAATGGAAAGCCTGTTATTTGGTATTTCTGGGACAAGAAACCTATTCCTCCGCATATAAAATTGTCTATGGCGACTGTAAAATGTCACAATCGTGAGAAACAACACATTCAAGTGGTTTCTGAGGAAGATTTGACCGCCTGGATAGGACCTCTCCACCCTGCCTTCAAGCACTTGGAACCTGCACATAAGGCTGACTACTTTAGGGGCCGGATTTTGGGTAATTTTTGAATGGTGAAATGAAAGTGGGAACACTGTTATTTTCGCAAACCTTGCCCAAATTGACTGAAATTTGAAACATTGGTAGAAAAATAGGGAAACTTTTGTGTGTTTAAAGTTTGGTGACCAGACCTTGACCGAATCATGAGAAATTCAAGAATAAGTTTCATAAGTTCAATACGTACAGTATACTGTTGCTAAGTAAATTTATTTGAAATATAATTTAATTATAATTTACTTACCAAACAATTTACTTGTATTAGTAAATTTCTAAAAAATATAATTAAAATTATACTTCTAATTTACTTAAGGCAGGAATTCACTTTTAATTTAATTAAAATTATAATTTACTTATCAAACAATTTACTTGTATTAGTAAATTTCTAAAAAATATAATTAAAATTATAATTATAATTAACTTAGCAACAGTAGTACAGTATAGAAATAAAGTGTAAACAGGATGCCTACCAAATTCAAACTTTGAATTTGATATGGTATGGTATAGTATAAACTTGGCGATTTGAATTCAATATGGTATGGTATAGTACTAGCTAATTTAATTTGAATTCGATTGGTATGATTTTGGTATGAATTTGGTAGAGTAGCGGTAGTTTGTTGTGATAATGTCATAGAATAGCCTTTGGAAATTATGCCCAACCCACCTTTCTTCAGTTTTTTAGAATCAAAACATGCAGAAAGGATTGGGAATATATTTTGACGCATTTGAAAAGTGTTATTAAATATAGCCAAGAAGCTAGCACTAAAATGAAAAGGCCTTACCAAAATCAAAATTCTAGTACTCAAATAATCTGGTAAAGGCGTTTGATTTTGATATGGTATGGTATAGTATAGAAGGAATTGTTTTGAATTTGGTTTGGCATGGTACTAGTACTAAATTCAAAGATTGATTTCAGTACTAATACAATTTTGGTATGGTAGGCACAACTAATTTGTCAAGTTCGCCGAAACGACAACAGCAAAAAGAATGTTCCCAATTTTGAGACACCTAGTCAAAAAGTTTAGAACTTTTCAAACAGAACAATGTAATTTTTTAGCTCGATATGGAGGAATGTACCTAGACGCAGATACGGTGGGACTTCGAGGGTTCACTCCTCTTTTCTCTAAATTGAAAGACTTTGACGTGGTCAATGCTGATTGGAAACCGGCAGCCGATGACCTAGTGATTGGAGTTATGGGACCTATGCGAGCCAAGTATACAATCTTTTTTTAAAACGAATAATACTATTTCTTTTTTGTTTTCAGTTGTATAGTCATGACGCGCCTAATCGAAGAACAAGATAAAGTACTGGACTCGAAACTGGCGGCGCTTCAAAACTATACCAAAACTGGAAGAAAACCGAAAAAGGACTACCCTATTAGGTGGTCGGGGATCCTGCGCTCAATCACTAAGCCGTTAGCTAAAGAACTATTGGAAAAGAAGGCTTTTCGCTATTATCGGTTGGATGGAGCCAGCACTTTTGGTCAATTGACCTTTTCCAATTCAAGACCTCACACGAGATTAAGTCCTAAAAGACTATTCACCTTTGTTGTAAGTTATGATTTCTATTCTGCCTGATGACAGTTCTCTAGCAGTGGCTTATAGCATCTGGAGAAAGCTTGAATGAACAAATTTGGATGTCTCAAAAACACACATCTTTTTGTTGCCAAATGGCTGACATTTGAAATCATTTTCTGATTCAAAAGCAGATGTTGAGGAAAACTTCATTTTATCAAGATTGTCTATCTCAATGCAGAAAATTTTATTTAACTCAAAAGATCCTACCGGAGTTTTCCATCTATAAGACCGGCTCTTATAACCGGAAAAAGCCTAAATTTGGGGTCACGTTTTTGCACCAATTATAAGACCTGGGTCTTGTAGGTGGAAAATCTATATTTTACAATTAAAACTCGATGTTCTACGTGAAAAGCTTGAAATACAGGGTGTGTCAAAAAAACAACCCAGCAGATTTTTTGCTGTAGCAACCGCAAATCTTAACCGATTTGAATGAATCCTGCTTTAAATGAAAGATAAATAAACTCTTGAACGACTGGTGTAGCTTTTATTAAGATGCGTTGCTTAGTTCCTGAGATAATTGCTTTCAAAATCAAAACAGAGATTTTGGCAGTGCACAACAAAGATTAAAACAACCCAGCAGATTTTTTACTGTAGCAGCCGCAACTCTCAACCGATTTCAGTGAGTCCTATTTTATATGAAAGATAAATTAATTTTTGAAAGTTTGGTGAAGTTTTATTACGATATGATGCTTGGTTCCTGAGATATTTGCACTCAAAGTCAAAACAGATTTTGGCTATGAACAAGAGCGATTTTTAATATTCTGTTGCACTTCATAATAAAACCGATTCCTACTGCTCAGGGCTAACGTAACGAGGTTTTTCTGGTGCCACACATGCTTGGTTACTTCATTTGTAAAAGTCTTGTTGCCCTGAGCAGTAGGAATCCGTTTTGTTGTGAAGTGCAATGGAATCGCTATTGTTCACTGCCAAAATCTCTGTTTTGAATTTGAAGGAAAATATCTCAGGAACTAAGCATCGTATCTTAATAGGGCCTTCACCAGTCTTTCAGGAATTTATTTATCTTTCATTTAAAGCAGGATTCATTCAAATCGGTTAAGATTTGCGGTTGCTGCAGCAAAAACTCTGCTGTGTTGTTTTTTTTTTGACACACCCTGTACATGCTTTTGATCTTTGCAACAACTGACTGTACGTTTAAGTCTGAATAGCTCAGTTTAGTTAAGTTAGTGAAAGTTAAGAATTTTACCAAGATTACGCAGGTTTTAGCACGATTCTTGAACAATCTGAGTTCATGCCTGATTGTTGTTGATGTTGATGTCTACTGTTTATTACTGCAGAAAAAACATCGACATTTTACGTTTCTGTTCGAAATTTTTTCCACTTTAGCTGATTCAAATACACATACACAAAAATACACATTTTAAGTACTGTTTGTGTATGGTAATGTGTATCGCAATTTTCAATGTGTATGTGTATGTGTATACACATTGAAAAAACAATGTGTATTTTTGTGTATGGTAAATGTGTATGTGTATACACAAACAACAGTACCCGGGTCTTATAATCGGAAAAGGAACCCAGCTTTAAGACCCGGGTATAGGTAGAAAATTCCGGTACAGTTTATAGAGTTTCTTCAAATATCATGCCATTTGGAGAATAGTTGCACAATTCACAGCAATAATAAATGTTATCAAATTTCACATATTCTCAAATCTCTCAGGATTAGGTCAAGTCTGGTGTACCAAACGTCAACCCCAAAATCTAATCTTTCATTTGGTAAAAAATGTGATCCAAAACATATGTGTCTGTTCTTTTAGACCCACTGTATAACAATTCTAGGACACATATCTCCTGATGTACCACAATCATGGTCTGAAAGAAAAACTTCGCCAGCTGGGAATGCAGCAGTTCATAAAATCTGACATGCTCCTGCCCACATTGATTCGGTTCACGATGCAGCGTTGCAGAGATTGGAACTTGAGTTTGGCTGTCAGTCGAAACGCAGTCACAATTGGTGAAGACGCGAACAAAGTTGATCTAGATCTCGTTAGATATATTTTGAATTACCTAAGAACTCTCCAGTTGGACTGAGTATACTTGGAATTAGAGTGCGAACAATACCTGAGACCCCAATACCCAATACTTACGTAGCTGAGCCAAAAATTGCATTTCAGTGAACAAGTCCATTCCAGTTGTGTACACAGGATTTCTTTCACAGGGATTAAAATTTTTGAAGAGGCTTGGTTGGGTTATTGGCCAACTAGGGCGAGAAATTTTGAAAAATTAGCCTTTAAGAAAGCATTTAGAAGCCGTTCTGGAGCGTAAAATAAGCAGAAAGTAACAGTTTTAGTCCGTACGTACGTGATCTTCTGTATTACAGTGTTTCATATTTTCGGCCGAATTTTGGTCGTACTCCACCGGAAAGGGTGTACCAGACCCGTACAAATAGATTGTACATTCTGTATCACTAAAATGACAAATTTCAATTGAATCACAAACCTTTATCTTCGGTAAGAACAGAGAAATTGCACTAATTGGTCCTAATTAGTATTTGGTATTGGGGCATAAAAAACCCAATACCCAATACCGATACCTGGAAAATACCCCAATACCCAACCAGTTCGCACTCTACTTCAAATGTTGTTTCATCAAACTATTAATGTGCAAAAATTCTGGTTGTATACTGTAGAAGATGCAGAATTTCTTTCATTGCTGAATCGGGTAAACGCGAGTGACGTTATTTCCAAAGCAGTCCTTGACAGCCTTTTTAATCACTTTGTTGAACAACAAATACACATAACCATTGATGGTAAAATATAACGCAGAAATCACAGCCGGCCAAACCCAATCCTCGGCCAAAGTCCAAGCAAAACTGTTTAGGAGATAGACAAAACAAATAATAAAAAACTGAGTACATAGACTCAAATCTGTAGCGCCTAAATGTTTGCCATTCAAACGCAGATAGATTAGTTTAAGCGTGAGAACTGTATAACAAATACTACACACCAACTGTGTCACTATAACTATCAGAAAACCTACATACCCCCAAGGCTTGAACACAGCATGAGACCAGAAAACTATGTCAGAGGTGAATTTGTGCCAAACATAGACAAAGGAACAGCAAAAAATAGGGTTACTAATACTTATAACCAAACCGAAAATCCAGCAAAATACACAAGCACGAAAGGTAACTGAACTAGAAAAAATTAAGTCGTATTGCAATGGAAAGACCACAGCTACAAACCGGTTTAAAGCTAGTAAATTTAAGTGGATACTACTGGTGAACCAAACTGTATTGCTGACTTGCCCAATCAAATATGGCAAAGCCCAATGTATCTCGGTTTGTAGAATGCTACACACTCCTCCCACGAGATAAGTGTAACAGGCTATTAGGTCGGCTAAGCCTAAGCTTAGGATCATGATCAGTTCTGGTTTAGTGCGCCACTCGGTTTGACGCAAAATGGCCACAACACAAGTTAGTTCAGTTGACGAACCGACCAAATATAGAAGGGAACAGGCTACAGCCATGTTGAGCCCCATGGTTATCGACAGTGAAAGTAATTAAGCAGTCAGAGAAGTCTCAATAATGCTTGTCAAAGTGACTCATGTCACATAAAGTTCTCATTAGTAAGCCAAACAACTTAATGAGTTTTCTATAAGTAGAGTCTCCCACAGCTCAGGTGCAACAAATCGAGGAAGAGACAGTTGTCAAGAATTCATGATTGATTGATGTAACGTTTATTAAGATAGCCTGCTTAGTTCCTGAGATATTTGTCCTCAAAGTCAAAACAGAGATTTTGGCAATGAACAAGAGTGATAAAGAACAACCCAGCAGATTTTTTAGTTTTGCAACCATGATTCTAAACCGATTTGAATGAATCCTCTTTTTGAAAGAAAGATTGATAAATTCTTCAAAGATTGGTGCAATCTTTATTGAGATTCACTGCTTAGTTCTTGAGATATTTGCCCTCAAAGTCAAACTGATTTTGGCAAAGAACAAGAGCGATTCCGTTGCACTTCATAATAAAGCAGATTCCTACTGCTGGAGGCTAATGACACTACTGTTAAACCGAGTTTGTGTGTCACCAGTAAAACCTCCAATAGCATTTAGCTTAGCAGTAGCAGGAATCCGTTTTATGTATTACGAAGTGCAGTGGAATAATAGAAAGAATTTTGTAGCGCTATCCATACATGTAACAGGTCATCCGCCGATGGGGGGAGGGGGTTGGGGGGGGGGTCCGGCTCCGGCCGGGGGGTCTGAGCCAAAATTTTGGGGGGAGGGGGTGGGCACTAAAAAACGCTCAAAAATCGAGAAAAATCGCAATTTTTTGGCTAAATAATGCCAAAAATCGCTAATTTGGGCTGAAATACAGCTAAAAAGTGCTGTTTTGCAGGCGATTTTGGCAATTTTTGTGTGTGAAAGTGTAAAAAATTGTAAAAATTTGCTCGAAAAGTTACTTGCCAGAAAAATCGGAGGGGGGTCGGTGAAATCGTCTCGGGGGGGGGGGGTCCCCATCCGGGGGGGTCTGGCCTAAGTCGGGTGGGCGCAGACCCCCCCCCAGACCCCCCTGTTACATGTATGGCGCAATCATTTCTACATCATCTGGTGTAGTCGTATCGGGTGTTGGAGGTGAGCAAAAATATCTGGACGGCTTTGAAGCACAAAAATTAGCGCTAAAATACTGATTTTTGAACAGATATTTATGCTTCGAAGTCGTCCAGATATTTTTGCTCACCTCCAACACCCGATATGACTACACCAGCTGATGTAGAAATGATAGCGCTACAAAATTCTGGAATGAAAACATCTGGTACCAGGGGGTTTTTTGGGGGTTTCGGGGGTCAAAGAGGGTGGAAAAAATTTTTTTTTCAAATTTTTCCAATTTGAGTGGTGGATTTTAAACGTAAATTCAAAGCATTGGAAGCGAATTTAACCAGTTATTGTGCCTATTTCCTTTAAAAACTTACTTGAGTTTTTTTCCGCATTTTAGTTTTTTTCCGAGCTCCTAGGAAAAAACCGGTTTTTTTTTCGGAAAAAAACGAAAAAACGCGAAAAAAACCGACTCAACAGCCCTGGTACAAGGTCATGGATTTAGTCATTTTCAAGGTTAGCGGCTAGAAAATTCATAAAACTAATGGACTTACAGTTTTTAAGGACTTTTTGAAATTATTTTTTAGTTTTACTGGAGCTTAATTGTTTCTTTAGTAATTGTGTTGTGGCTAAGAGAAATGCTTCATTGAACTGTAGTTTTAAGGCCTGCCAGTACGAAGTTCTAACTAGCAGTCACAAAATGCGGAGCTATTTTGTTGATTGTGAATGTATACTGTACAAAAACTACATATGTACTGTAGAGACTTGATAATTAAGGAGCAATGTGAAGTTAAGCAGAAACTAGATCAACGCTTTCTAATGACAAATTTGCTTGGGACAGGGAGTAGGATCAAAGACTAAAATTTTTCCAAATTCCATATTTTGGAGGGATACCGTAAATAGAATGTGTTTCTGCTCTGCACGCCCCAAAAATTAAAAAATTCCAAGGAAAACATTGCGATCATAGGGGTTTTTCGATAAGAATTGCACTAAACTGGGCAAAAAATCCCGATTCCCAAATACCTGGGTATTCCCAAAATAATCGGTATACCGGGTATGGGTATTTATTAAAATACCTGGAATCGGTAGGTATTTATTGGGTAGGTATTCCCAAAAATACCCATTTTTCGATATGGGTGGGTTCGGTATACCCAATCAACTAAGGCCCGACCGGATATCCGGATCCGGCCTGATATGGCGGATATTACCTGCCGGATATCAGTCACAGATGAGAAAACGTGATTTTTTACGTATTTGAACATAAATATTGCATTCGACCGTAGTGTAAATAGTGGGGGAATTGTACACAGGATAGGAAGGATAAAGTAAGGCTAAATCCTAATTATTAGGATTAGAGTATAGTATGCTGCTAATATGGCGCAGGCTTTCACGTTGGCAGAAACTGCTGCTTGGGCTCGTGTCCGCTTGGAACTACTGTTGTTTGGTATTAGATTTTCCGTTTGTGTATGTGTATGTGTATACACATTTACCTTCAAATGTGTATGGTAATTTGTGTATACACATTCAACAAGACATGTGTATTTTTGTGTATATTTGTGTATGTGTATTGTACTGAAAATGCAAATTTTTTGGTAGATTTTGAGACAGAAACGCTAGGAAAATCAAATCTCTCAATGTCTGCTGCTTGAAATCTTGGATAGCTTTCAAATCGAGATACTTAGGCCATTTGAAGGCTTTATGAAGATATCTACTGTTTATTACTGCAGCAAAAACATCGAAATTTTACGATTCAGTTCGAAATATTATCGACTTTTGCTGATCAAATACACATACACAAAAATACACATTTCGAGTACTGTTTGTGTATGGTAATGTGTATCGGAATTTTCAATGTGTGTGTATGTGTATACACATTGAAAAAACAATGTGTATTTTTGTGTATGGTAAATGTGTATGTGTATACACAAACAACAGTACTTGGAACTGATATTAAACGCCGAAAATCACTGTGAAACACCTACTGAAACGCACAGCAGCCATGAGGGCGCACAGGGATTTTTCGCCGATTCATTGGATTCAGATGGCGATCGCTCCTCTCTGAAGCCCGAAAATGAAGAAATGTTGTTGTTTAACAAGTATAACTTGCGTTCTTTGAACTACAATTATTAGATGTTGTTTTGAATCAACTGTTATAGAACAAAGAAATGTATATATGTGGTTTATTGCATTCTAAAAAAATTTAAGTTGATCAATGATATCCGGATCGGGATCAGGTAGGAATTTGTATCAGTTCGGGCATGGGCTGCAAGGGCTTAAGTATGCTTCGTTCAGCAATTTTGTAGTGGGGGAAAGAAGGATTGAAGCTTCCTGATGGCCAGTGCCTTTTGAAGGTGTAGGGGTGGATGTACTGAGCAGTGCTGTGCAATACACACACCAGCTGAAGCCATAACACATGTCTCACTCATATACAGGGTGTGCCAAAAAAAAACAACCCAGCAGATTTTTCGCTGTAGCAACCGCAAATCTCAACCGATTTGAATAAATCCTTTTTTAAATAAAAGATAAATAAATTCTTAAAAGATTGCTGAAATTTTCATTAATGTACTCTGCTTAGTTCCTGAGATATTGGCTCTCAAAGTCAAAACAGTGATTTTGGCAGTGAACATGAGCGATTTTCTATTATTCCACTGCACTTCGTAATAAATCGGATTCCTGCTACTGCTAAGGGCTCTTGGAGGCTTTACAGGTGACACAGAAACTTGGTTTACTTCAACACTAATGTATCATTAGCCCCAGCAGTAGGAATCTGCTTTATTATGAAATGCAACGGAATCGCTCTTGTTCTTTGCCAAAATCTGTTTCGACTTCGCAGGCAAAAATCTCAAGAACTAAACTGTGAATCTCAATAAAAATTGCACCAATCTTTGAAGAATTTATCAGTCTTTCATTCAAAAAAGGGTTCATTCAAATCGGTTCAGATTCATGGTTGCAAAAGTAAAAAATCTGCTGGGTTGTTCTTTATCACTCTTGTTCATTGCCAAAATCTCTGTTTTGACTTTGAGGACAAATATCTCAGGAACTAAGCAGGCTATCTTAATAAACGGTACATCAGTCTTTCGAGAATTTATTTATCTTTCATTTAAAAAAGGATTCATTCAAATCGGTTGAGATTTGCGGTTGCTACAGCAAAAACTCTGCTGGGTTGTTTTTTTTTTGGCACACCCTGTACAACAATACAAGTCACACAGTCTATAGAAAGAAAGTCTATAAGCTGCTGAATGATAGCCCGGTGGGTGGAAGATAAGGGCAATTTGGCAGCAACATTTTGACATGCTATGTTGTTTTTAGCACAGATAATCATAAACTAGCACTACATACTATCATCAGAAATATGTAAACGAAATACAGTATAGATAAAAAAATGTCCCATCGCTTTTTCGGCCTTCACTCAAACGTTTCGTTCTCAGTCATTTCTTTACCGATTTGGCTCAAATTTTCAACAAAAATTAACAACATGGTTGGCTAAATATTCAGCAAGTGTGGTGCCAAAATTCCGACTCTTACTGGTTTTATGACCCAAAAACTAGGAATGAGGGTGGTCCACGCAAATTTATTTTTTTTTCCGTAGTACAAGGAGTACAGGCCCGAAACTTGCACGAATGATTGGTATTGCCATTGGGCAGTAGATACTAAGCAGGCAGCCCTCTAGCTCAAAGGGCACTAAAATTGGGGAATTTCAAAAACATGAGTGAAAATCCCATAGTTAAGAAATCCACACCTTCTAGAATCAAAGCACTGAATCTGTTGTTAATTAACAGAGATTGTAGCAGGAAGTTCGACAAATAAATGAACCTGATATTTAAACTCTGTTCCACACCATAGAAACCATCCCTGCAGCGTTTTTTTAAAATCCAAAATCTTTAGAATCGTCATTTTGCTGGTTTCACGAAGAAAAGTCATATTTAGTCATGTTTTTGAAATTCCCCAATTTTAGTGCCCTTTGAGATACAGGGCTCCCCGCTTAGTATATTATGCCCAATAGCAACACCAATCATTACTGCAAGTTTCAGGCCTTTACTCCTTGCATTACCGAAACAAAAGAAATTTGCGTGGACCACACTCATTCCTAGTTTTCGGGTCATAAAACCAGTATGAGTCGGAATTTTGGTACTAAACTTGCAGAATATTTAGCCAACCATGTCCGGAATTTTTGCTGAAAATTTGAGCCAAATCGGTAAAGAAGTGACTGAGAACGAAACGTTTGAGTAAAGGCCGAAAAAACGATGGGACATTATTTTTATCTATACTGTATATGCATTTTGAGCCGGGCACAATTTATAGGTCCAAGTGCCAAGCGCCTCAGCTGAGCGGCCCTCCGGACCGGAAAAAGGTGCCCTAAACTGCATATCTCTAGCAGGGCTGTTGGGTCGGTTTTTTTCCTCGGTTTTTTTCGTTTTTTTCCGGAAAAAAACCGGTTTTTTTCCTAGGGGCTCGGAAAAAAACTAAAATGCGGAAAAAAACTCAAGTAAGTTTTTAAAGGAAATAGGCACAATAACTGGTTAAAATCGCTTCCAATGCTTTGAATTTACGTTAATAGAAGCCTTACAAGCATTTCCATGGCATAACTTAGCTGTTTTTCGAAAAAAATATTGGTACCATTTTCAGGCAAATTTTATTATTGTATTTTTGGTGTTTTAAAATCAAATTACTACTCTAAAACATGAAATTAGTGCATTTTGTAATAAGACTCACGCTATTTCGTTGAATTCTGCAATAAAAAGCGATTGTTAAAAATTTTTATCTGTCATCTCGGAAAATAACTTTTGGAAAAAAACCGGAAAAAAACAGGAAAAAAACCGGAAAAAAACCGGCTTGAGTTTTTTTCCGGAAAACAAACAGCCCTGATCTCTAGTCTATCTATAGTCAGGCAGTTAACGCCGTTTATGGTACTGGCACGGCACCATATATGGTACCCCGTTCCACCACTGTTGTGGTACCATATATAGTACCAGTACCATAAACGGCGTTAAGTGCCTGACTGACCTAGCACGTACCGTAAAAACCATGGAAAGCATAGGATTTTCCGTGAGACACGGAAATTAGTTTGAGGCCTGGCTGCATTTAAGGATAGGGTGTTCTGTGACCTAATTGCTGCTAGCCGCCGAAATGCTCATTAAGGCTGCTAATTTCCTTGAGCTGTATAAGGCTTAACCCTATGAGATTCCGTGGTTGATGAAAAATCGAATGCTTTCTGTGGTTTATACTGTAGTGAACTGCTCACCAGAAGAGAAACAAGAGTAAATTTCATGGTGTACGAGTGAGCGAAGCCTGAAACCATTCGAATGAAGTGTCTAAGACTGCTGTCTGGTCTGCTCCGATGGGTGGTTAGTATTCAGAGACAGAACCTTTCTGCCGTTTGCACTCTCTTTCTGACTGCCGAGAATGATCAAGTTCGTTTACTGGCATCAAAAACGTTTAGACCTAGACAAAGTGCTCTTCTGCAACAGAATTTACTCTTTCAATATCACCTTGTCACTGGGCAGTGGCAGAAATGGTACTAGGGTCTGTCAAAAAACAACAGAGCAAAATTTTTAATGTAGAAAAACAGAAAACCTATACCGGTGTGACTGATACCTTTTTAAATGAAAGGTAGATAAACTCATGAAATTTTTGTTAAGATACTACACTACATTGCTTGGCCCTTAGGTATTTGTCCTGGACTCGAAGTAGAAACATACTGTAGATTTTGACAATGAACAAGAGGAAGTTATATTATCCCATTGCACTTCATAATAAAACAGACTGAGGGCTTATGACAGTCAGGCACTTAACGCCGTTTATGGAAGCGACACCATATAAGGTGCTGGTACCATATGTGGTACCACTACCCTAGGTACCGGTACAATATAATATGCTACCGGCACCTTATATGGTGTCGGTACCATAAACGGCGTTAAGTGCCTGACTGTATGAGACTTTACTGCTTAAGTGACCAAGTGTGTGTTATCAGTGAAACAGCCCATTGTTACCAGCGGCAATCTGTTTTATTCTGAACTGCAGCAGAATAACAAAAATTACTCTTGTTCATTGCAAAAATCTCTGTTTAGGACCAAACAGAGTAGTATCTTTACAACAAACAATGTCAAGAACTTATCTACCTTTTATTCAAAAGACACATTCAAATCGGTTGCTATAGTAACAAATCTGTTGAGCAGTTCTTTTCCCCAAACCCTGTCTGTATCACAACTTGGAAGTATAAATAGAGTTATTGAAGGTCCTTCGCCACTGAGTTGCGGCCAGACATCTTCAAGCTTTTCCGCTTGTGCGCAGCGGTCTGTGTGTGAATCTTGAGACATCCCTTCCGAGTGAACCCCTTGCAGCACAGCTCACACTTGAATGGCTTCTGGCCCGTGTGTGTCAGTTTGTGTCTTTCCAAGTTAGCATTGGAGACAAATCGCCGGCCGCACACTAAGCAGGGTACTTTCCTGTAGTCCATTCCAAAGTGAGTGACACAGAGATGGCGATGGAGGGTCTGACGACTGCCAAAGCTTTTCTCGCACAAATCGCAGACCACTCTTTCTTTATGCCGATATTTTTCTTTTCCTACAATTTATTACCTTCACCTAGAGATGTGCAATTTTTTCCGACCAGCTGCTGGCATGGAAAAACTGGTGATTCAAGTTCAGTTTCAAAATTTCAGCTTTGCACTCACTATCCGATCCGATCCGATGTGAGGGGGGCCTTACGGCTCTATGCTCAGACCTCTGCGGTCCATTGCGCGAACCCCGTAGTTCGACATCTCGGACGTTTGCCCTTCTTTCACTGCCAAGCCACTCTGGCCATGCTGTTGGGCGCGCCAGGTACTAAGAGAGTGCCTGGCGTGGTGACGTCATTGTGCCGACAGCTCCCAACGGCCGCCCGGCAATATGCACTAAACCGGTAATGGCCTGATTGCTGGTTTGCCAGACGGCTCCTGACGTCGTTGATCTTCCCTCCAACGCGGCATGCTATAGGAGCGGCTTCGGTGCAATGGCAGATCCAGTTGGTTCCCATTTTACCTACTCGCTGAAACCAGCTTTCGGTGGCCTAGGTAGAGCGGTGTGCCGACGACCAACTCTTTGCAGCAAGAAACTTGCCGCGCCGAGAGGATGAACCACTACAACCGCTAGGGAAGCAGGGCCCGTCGTGACTCAGAGGCAGCGAGCTACCCACTGAGCCAACAACGCGGCTTGCACTCACTATTTTTTACATAAAATAATGCAGCTAATTTTTACTTTTCATTAAGGAACTTTGGTACAGTAGCAGAACAGTCTAATAAATTAACCATCCCTCTGAGACGATTTTTAGCACCCCAGCAGCATCCGACTTTTCTAACAAATATTTTTTGAGCAAATTATTGCGATTTTTTTACAATTTCAGACACAAAACTTGCCAAAATCGCCTGTAAAACAGCACTTTTAGCTGTATTCGAGCCCAAATTAACGATTTTTGACGAATTTAGCCGAAAATTGCTATTTTCTTCGATTTTTGAGCGTTTTTAGTGTCCAACCCCTCCCTAGAATTTGGGTTCAGACCCTCCCGGCCGGTGCCAAACGACGCATCCCCTTTCAGCGGATGACCTGTTTTATGTACATCATACATGTAACAGCTCCGGCCCGACCTGGGCGAGGGGGAGGGGGTTTCCTCAGTTCGGGGGTCGCCAATGAGGCCGGGCGGGCCAGCAGTAATTTGAGCCGGGCTGACGCACTTTTCCCCCGTTGGGCCGGGCCGGGCCCAAAAAATTCGCTCTGTGCACATCTCTACTACAATGGTGGCACTACATAAACGGCATTAACTGCCTGCCTGTTATCAGGCACTTAACGGCGTTTATGGTACCGGTCCGGTACCTAGGGTAGTGGTACCATACATGGTACTCCCATGTTCAGTGACTGTGGTGGTACCATATACAATTGTATGGTACCCCTACACCCATGGCTATGGGTGCCCGTACCATATATAGTGCCGGTACCATTTACAGTGACAGTACAATATAGGGTGCCAGTACCATATATGATACTGGCACAAATGCGAAGATAGGGGTACCATATACGGTACCGGTACCTTATATGGAACCACCACAGGCCCCGAATGTGGGGGTATCATACATCGTACCGGCACCTTATATCGTGTCGGTACCATAAATGGCGTTAACTGTCTGACTGTTATTGTGTCTGTCTAACATCCAATCAAACAGTACCTGGTTTACGACAAGTAGCACCTTTTGAGTTTCTGTCGACTTTTCTGACAAGTATCTCGTACATCTCTCCTTCATTACTCTCAGCCAATCCAGCCAACTGAAAGAATAACACAGCTAACCTGTTTCCAACCGGCAAAGGCCATACATGGGTCGGAAAAATCCGGAGGGGGGTAGGGGATGGAGACCTCGGGGCGGGGGGGGGGTCCCCCCGAAAAAGACAAAAAAAACGCCTATTTTGCCTTAAATAAGCGAAAATTTCCTCCCTCCGGGAACGGGGGGTGGGGGAGGGGGGTATGGCCGGCCGAGGGGAGGGGTATACCCCTTATCCTCCCCAGCCCATGTATGGCAAAGGCAACAGGTGCACGGCACCACGAATTACGAAAGGCATACACATAAAGGCAGACAAGGCAAGGGCAAAGGGGGCTCAGGCCGTACAGTACATGTAACAGGTCATCCGACGAAGGGGTGGTTGGTTTCGCGGGTCTGGCGGCGGTCGGGGGGTCTGAGCCAAAATATTGGCAGGAGGTTGGGCACTAAAAAACGCTCAAAAACGCTCAAAAATCGCGAAATTTGGGCTGAAATACAGCTAAAAAGTGTGGGCGATTTTGGTAATTTCTGTGTCTGAAATTGTAAAAAAAATTGCTCGAAAATTTACTTGCCAAAAAAATCGGAGGGGGGTCGGCGACATCGTCTCGGGGGGGGGGGGGTTCCCATCCGGGGGGGTCTGGCCTAAGTCGGGTGGCGGGCAGACCCCCTGTTACATGCATGGCTCAGGCATACATATAACAGGTCATCCGTTGAAGGGGGAGAGGGTTGGGGTTCTGGCGCCGGCCGGGGGTCTGAACCCAAATTCTAGGGATGGGGTTGGGCACTAAAAACGCTCAAAAATAGCAAAAAAACGTACTTTTTCGGCAAAAAATCGTCAAAAATGAATTTTTTTGAAGAATTTTGTACAGGTTTTTTGCTTACCATCCCCTCAACCCCCGCTACCCCTTACGATTTGAAAATTTACTCCATAGCCCAAACGCTGGCCCATGTCTGCGCAAAGGTGGTTGGACAGTGCACTAAAGAGAATTTTAAAGCAAGTACCAACCTGCGTCGAGGAATGCTTGCCTACTTCTATAGGTTGCGGCGATGGGGTGGGACAGGAATCAAGTTTAAGTAGAAAAGGGAGAGCCTCCTCTCCAAGAGAAGCATCAGAAGACAGAGGCCCCATACTAGTGCACATTGGGCTAGGGGACTGCGGTGATTCACCAGCTGGTTGCTGTTCGGGGATTTCAGATGATGATGGGATAGACACAGCTGACTCTACTGATGCTCCCAGTTGAAAGTTCAGAGAGTCTAACCAACTGTTGTTCATCTTTGTTGTAGTTTCGTGACATGAGTTCGTCTGGGTGGTCTTTATCTTACTCCTAACCGCTTCTACAAACGAAACAGGCCACTGCAGAAGTTCTTTTTATGCCACCCACCCAGAATGGTTCCAGACTTACTGCAACTGGACATGAATAGCGATTGACCGGGGTCAACCCCCTCACCCCCTTTGGTCATGTCTGCTTCTGAGTACATTCATACAATGTTAGCCAAAAACAGACTGCTTGTCTAACCATACATGGGCCGGAAAAATGAGTTGGGGGTAGTCCATCCAAAAATTTGGGGGTGCGCCTGCCGGTTTGGGGGGCCGCGGCATAGGAACAAAAGTCGGCTTCAGGTGGGTCGGTGGCACACATGTAACAGGGGGTCTGCCCCCCACCCGACTTAGGCCAGACCCACCAGATGGGGACACCCCCATACACGTCGTTGGGGGGTGTAAAGGGGGGCCGCCCCCACTAGCCCGATTTTTCGGCAAAAGTCCCCCCAGCGGATTTTTGGGGAGGGAGACCTGAAAAGCCACTTTTGGATTCCAAAGTAAAGGAAATTTTAGCCCAGACAATACATTCCGCAGCACAAAATTCGGTTTTCGCCTACCCTACAACCCAAAACAGGGTTTTGTAAGGCTTAGAAATCCTAAATACGGTTTTTAGACTGCTTAGAAACCCTGATTAGGGTTTTTAGGTTACTTTTAAACCCTGATTAGGGTTTTTAGGCTACTTATAAACCCTGATTAGGGGTTATACGTTACTTTTAAACCCTGATTAGGGTTTTCAGGTTACTTTGAAACCCTAAGCAGGGTTTTCAGGTTACTTTCAAACCCTGATTAGGGTTTTCAGGTTACTTTGAAACCCTAAGCAGGGTTTTCAGGTTACTTTCAAACCCTGATTAGGGTTTTTAGGCTACTTTTAAACCCTGATTAGGGGTTTTAGGTTACTTTTAAACCCTGATTAGGGTTTTTAGGCTACTTTTAAACCCTGATTAGGGGTTTTAGGTTACTTTTAAACCCTGATTAGGGTTTTCAGGTTACTTTGAAACCCTAAACAGGGTTTTCAGGTTACTTTCAAACCCTGATTAGGGTTTTTAGGCTACTTTTAAACCCTGATTAGGGGTTTTAGGTTACTTTTAAACCCTGATTAGGGTTTTTAGGCTACTTTGAAACCCTGATTAGGTTTTTAGGCTACTTTGAAACCCTAAACAGGGTTTTCAGGTTACTTTCAAACCCTGATTAGGTTTTTAGGCTACTTTTAAACCCTGATTAGGGGTTTTAGGTTACTTTTAAACCCTAATTAGGGTTTTGGCTACTTTGAAACCCTAAACAGGGTTTTCAGCTTATTTCAAACCCTGATTAGGGTTTTCAGGTTACTTTCAAACCCTGATTAGGTTTTTCAGGTTACTTTCAAACCCTGATTAGGGTTTTTAGGCTACTTTCAAACCCTGATTAGGGTTTTCAGGTTACTTTGAAACCCTAAACAGGGCTTTAACACTGGCTAGAAAGCCTAGAGAGGTTTTTTGGTTGATTAGAAACCCTAAACAGGGTTTAAGAACTGCATTCAATCACTAAATAAGGTTTTTTAGTAATCCTATAAGTCAAAACAGGGTTTTGCGCGTGCCTTAGAATCGAAATTAGGTTCTCTGGACTATTTTTACTCAATATAACGCATTTCAATCTGTATTTTATCGCTGAAACTGATGTTCAATACGTATTTTGAGCGCAAAACAGCTTTTTATTACATTCATTGTTCCAATATTCGGTTTTTAAGGCATTTTCTTCTGCCTGAACAGGGTTTTCAAGGCATTTTTAATGCAAAAACAGGGTTTTTAACGCTTTTTCGGTCCAAATAGGGTTTTGAAGCCATTTTTCGCCCCAAAATCTCTAAAAAGGTCGACAAAACCCACTTTTTACCCCAAAAAAAGGTCGACAAAACCCACTTTTGGACCCCAAAGAAGGTCGCAAAACCCACTTTGGACTTGGTCCCAAAACCCTATTTGGGATTTGAAAAAGCCCCCCCCCCCCCCACGGAAAAACCCAGCGACATGTATCCCCCGAGACGATTTCGCCGACCCCCCCCCCCTCCGATTTTTCTGGCAAGTAAATTTTTGAGCAAATTTTTGCAATTTTTTACAATTTCAGACACAAAAATTGCCAAAACCGCCCGCAAAACAGCACTTTTTAGCTGTATTTCAGCCCAAATTACCGATTTTTGGCGATTTTTAACCCAAAAATAGCGATTTTTTCGATTTTTGAGCGTTTTTAGTGCCCTACCCCCCTCCCAAAATTTTGGCTCAGACCCCCCCCCCCGGCCGGCGCCAGACCCCCCAACCCCCCTCCCCCATCGGCGGATGACCTGTTACATGTATGGTCGGTGGGGTCGTTTGGGGGGGTCGAACCCAAGCTGGGGGTGGGCAACCCCCCCGGACCCCCCCGCGGCCCATGTATGGGTCTCACTAACAAACCTACAACTGGATTTTCGCGTTTTGCGAATAAATTCAAATGGCCGCCATTCGGTTAATTTTCCACCAAATGAAAATATTTCTGATACGATTATTAGTCCTTATTAATATTTTATTCTGGGGCCAAATCCTAGCCCGCTAGCCTTTCATAACAGATTTATTTATATTCCTCTGAAGTGGAAAAAACAGAACAGAAGAACGCAAATGAATACAAAACCAAAACAGACCTACCCAGCGAGATAGAGCGACGATGGTGGCCGGTCCTGTTGGGAAGCCGTTGCTTCTCAATCATCTGCATTAGCGGACTCAGCTGTCTAGACGAAAAGTAACACTGAACCTGTTCCATCACAACCACATCCTTCCTTTCTTTCCCACAATCTACTAGCAACACTCAACAAAATGATACCGTAGCCGCAAATCGAAATGCAGCGCAGCAGACAAGCGAAAAATAAAAGATAAATCGTAAATTACGCCTCACGTCAATCGACACCAGACCAGGTATAAATCGGATGGAACAAAAAGAGAATCATCAGACCGTATCCTCTGCTTGTCTCCTCAGCCGTTTTTAAAGCAGTCTAGTCGTTAAATACGCGGCACTTACCCCCACCAGCAATCGGATAGGCGCATTTCAATTGCAAGGCGATAAACTCTGTCATTTGTTGGTTGCTAGTGTCAATTGCTTGAAGTATCTGGCTGAGTTGATTCTAAAAAACATTCAAACTTTTTTCACCTGCGCTCTAGAATAAGAAAAACTATTGTGTTTTTGTAGCAGAATATCATGTTCTCAAAGCGCCTGAATTAGTTTCCAACTTTTTTGTCTTTGAGGACTTTTTCTATATAATTAGTGCCTAGTTTACAGGGTGTCTCAAAAAAAATGATCACATTTCTTTTTACTGCCATTTCCGCAAATTTTGACCAAATAGGCTGAAATTTGGACCATAGCTGCCAAAATTCGGGCAATTTTGTGTCTTAAAGTTTGGTGCACTAGCCTTGACTCATTCACGAGAAATTTGAAAAGAAGTGAAATTTGGTAATTTCAATAGTGAAAGCCGGTCACCGAAAAATGAACACATTTCTTTTTACTGCCATTTCCGCAAATTTTTACCTAATAGGCTGAAATTTGGACCATAGGTGCCAAAATCCGGGCAATTTTGTGTGTTAAAGTTTGGTGCACTAGGCTTGACTCATTCACGAGAAATTTTAAAAAAAGTGAAATTTGGTAATTTCAATAGTGAAAGCCGGTCACCGAAAAATGATCACATTTCTTTTTACTGCCATTTCCGCAAATTTTTACCTAATAGGCTGAAATTTGGACCATAGGTGCCAAAATTCAGGGATTTTTATATGTTAAAGTTTGGTGCACTAAGCTTGACTCATTCCCGAGAAATTTCAAAAAAAAGTGAAATTTGGTAATTTCAACAGCGAAAGCCGGTCACCGAAAAAACGTTACATTACATTATCGCCTAAACTCTAACGATAGCGTTGGAGTTCATTCGTCAACTTTTTACACACGAATTACCCTGAACTTCTGCGTTTATATTCCAAATTTCATCCAATTCCGACAAAAATTAGAAAAGATACAGGAAAAGGAAATGTTTCCACGCTTTCACATTGAAATTACCAAATTTCACTTTTTTTGTAATTTCTCGGGAATGAGTCAAACTTAGTGCACCAAACTTTAACATATAAAAATCCCCGAATTTTGGCACCTATGGTCCAAATTTCAGCCTATTAGGTAAAAATTTGCGGAAATGGCAGTAAAAAGAAATGTGATCATTTTTTCGGTGACCGGCTTTCACTATTGAAATTACCAAATTTCACTTTTTTTTCAAATTTCTCGGGAATGAGTCAAGCTTGGTGCACCAAACTTTAACATATAAAATTTCCCGAATTTTGGCACCTATGGTCCAAATTTCAGCCTATTTGGTCAAAATTTGCATGGCAGTAAAAAGAAATGTGATCATTTTTTTGAGACACCCTGTAGTTAGTAAGTGAGTAAATTGGCTAACCGTTTTTGTTGGTACCGGAGTTTTCCACTTATAAGACCTGGTCTTATAACTGGAAAATGCCCAAATTTAGGATCACTTTTTGGCGCCCTTTTGAAGACCATGGTCTTATAACTGGAAAATGTTATTTCACTGCAAAAAAGGATTTTTGGCCAATAGTTTAATTTGTTTTTCACCTAGATGGCTGTTCCAGACATGCCTGACCAGTTTACGCTTGACTTGTAAAACTTTACTTGAAATTACAAAAAAAAGGTTGTGTTGAAGCATAGCAGGTACTGTATTGCGTTCAAAACAAAAATCAGAATCATGTTTTATCTACATATATTATGTACTTCTGCCTTTGTGTTCTCACGATGGACAGCTTTTGTTCACTTTAAAAACAGTTAATTATGTGCTAAAATCGGTCAATTAAACTAACACCATGGTCTTTTAACTGGAAAATGGGTGTCTATGAACCAAGTTTTCAGACCACCTATTAGAAGACCATGGTCTTATAACTGGAAACAAAAACCTATTTAAAGACCATGGTCTTCTAACTATGGTGGTCTTATAAGCGGAAATCTCCGGTAGTGGTTTGTAGTCGATTGATAGCTGCAGCCATAAGGTTATGCACTGTTGTTGTTGTTGTAGTCAATTTGTATTCTGCCACACATAATATAACATACGCAAATTGGGGAAGAGTAACTGTTTCTATTTGCTCTGTGTTTTTGGGTACAGGTTTGATCAAGTGCCCTCCAGTTTAAGCATGTTTGGATATATTTAAAATAGTAAAGAAAATTAGCGCTATTCACAACTTCGCTCCTCTTCGTGCTTTCACAGCGAAAGCCAACATTTCGTTAAAAAGAACTGTGTCTTGAACGGATCATTTGACTGAATTAAAAACAACATGTGACTGGCCGTTTGCCATGTTAGAAATCTCTGAACTATGTCATTTATTAATTTAAAGCCATAATTATCTGAACTTGGTCGTAGTGGATCAGTTGCCGAACAACAATTCCCATACTCGTTGATCATAGTCCTTTTTTTCATTTAGCTTGTAACGCGGCAAGGAAGAAATGAAGCTGCCTCTGGGCCAGTATCTTTTGAGTATGATTGGCATGTACTCATACTCGTACTGACCATTGCACACCCACAGAAAACACTGCAGCTGAAATAACACAAGAAGCAGACAGTATCTATCTAGTATCTACCTCTACATATACCGGAGAGTGCTGCATAGGGTACCCCTCCAGATAGCGTACCCGGGGTACACTAACTGCCACTTAGTGCCGGATTGTGTACCCGGGGTACACTATTTGGAGACAGATTTTATGTCATGGAAGTCAAAAATTTCCAACACTATGATACCTTTAAAGCAGGTCTACATATATTTTTGCTCATTTTCAATCGTTTTTACTGACGCAAACCTCACAAGAATGAAAACTTTGACCAACCACTCTCATTTACATGGCAGAAACAGTAATCTGGATTGGAAAACTGCATTTTTGCTCAGAAATAGTGAAACTAAGCAGTTTAACATGACTTCACTAAGTGCCAGTTAGTGTACCGGGTACACTAACAGGATCTGATTTTTGTTGCGGAAAATGCTAAGTGCTGGTTAGTGTACCCGGGTACCCAATGCAGCACTCTCCGGTACATCGTCGTAATTAGAAACTCTATAATCTCCCTGTAGTCAGGGTCATGTGGCTACTTTTGTCTTTACATTGAGGCTGAAATCTTACAAACTTTCTCAGTAGTGCTCACCAGAATAAGGACGATAGCAAATTTCATGAAGGGAGATTGAGCAGGGCTTTACACCAACAGAATGAAAGGTCTCATACTTCAGTCTGCTCCGATGGCTTGTTGGTATTCAGAGATGGAACATTTCTGCTATGTCCACTCTCTCTCTGACTGCGGAGAATGATCAAGTCCTATTAACAACATCAACAACAGACAAGGTGCTTTTCTGATAATGTCTGTCAGATGGCTGGTGTACAACACAGTCAGTAATACAGTACACGCTACTGTAGGTTCACTGTGCAACACAATTGAATCACCTTAGAAAACAGCACGCAGCACTGACTGCTACTGTACCATAATACAGTGTGTTATACAGTACATTCGTTCAGTATGCTGTAATACTGTACAGTACAATACTATGCACTGTGCAATGCAATGCTCTAACACAGTCAGGCACTTAACGCCGTTTATGGTACCGACACCATATAAGGTGCCGGTACCATATATGATACCGGTACCGAGGGTAGTGGTACCATATGGTACCGGCACCATATATGGTACCGGTACCATATATGGTGCCCCCACGTTCGGCGACTGTGGTGGTACCATATATGGTACCGTCACCATACACTGTATATGGTACCGGCACCATATATGGTACCCCTACCCATGGCCATGGGTGCCGGTACCATATATGGTGCCGGTACCATATATGGTACCACTACCATATATGGTACGAAATCTGAACGGAGTGGTACCATATATGGTACCGGTACCGGAAAAACGCGAAGGTGGGGGTACCATATATGGTGCCGGTACCATATAAGGTACCACCACAGACCTCGAACGTGGGGGTACCATATATGGCACCGGTACCATATATGGTACCACCACAGGCCCCGAAGGTGGGGGTACCATATATGGTACCGGTACCATATATGGTGACGGTTACCATATATGGTGCCGGTACCATATATATATGGTACCACTACCTACGGTACCGGTGCCATATATGGTACCGGCACCTTATATGGTGTCGGTACCATAAACGGCGTTAAGTGCCTGACTGTAACAGTAGTAGAATACACTGTACTACACTTTGCTAGTCTTTGGCAAGTTTTGTTCTTTGCCAAACCAAATCTAGAAGTTCTCTTTGTCAAGTATTTTTTCTGAGTCATGTAAGAGTCCACTGTTACTGTTTATAATTTTCAGTAAAGAAACTAACTCTACCTACTACTCTTACAGTCAGGCACTTAACGCCGTTTATGGTACCGACACCATATAAGGTGCCGGTACCATATATGGTACCGGTACCGAGGGTAGTGGGACCATATATGGTACCGGCACCATATATGGTACCGGTACCATATATGGTGCCCCCACGTTCGGCGACTGTGGTGGTAATGGTACCGGTAATGGTACCGGCACCATATATGGTACCCCTACCCATGGCCATGGGTGCCGGTACCATATATGGTACGAAATCTGAACAGAGTGGTACCATATATGGTACCGGTACCGGAAAAACGCGAAGGTGGGGGTACCATATATGGTACCGGTACCATATATGGTGACGGTACCATATATGGTACCATAAACGGCGTTAAGTGCCGGACTGTCTTAGCTGCCATTGAAAGTAATGCAGATGGAGAAGGTGTAGGAAGCCGTGAATAGCAATAATCCATTCCGGCTGTCTGAGCCTTTACAACAGTCTTCAGTTGGATTGTTTTAGCTTGGCTCACACTCCTATCATGAAGTTTCTTCTCATCTCTGCTTTGGTGAGCTCTCCTGAGCAAGGATGCCTACCAAATTCAAACTTTCTCATAAAATTATCTGGTAAAGGCGTTTGATTTTGATATGGTGTGGTATAGTACAGAAGGAGCTGTTTTGAATTTGGCTGGTATGGTACTAGTACTAACTTCAAAGATTGATTTTAGTACCAGTATAATTTTGGTATGGTAGGCATCCCTGCTCCTAAGAAAGTTTCTATACTTCTAACAATCCTTAAACCAATAGAGACAATAAACTTTCTCTCGCCTTTGGAATTTCTTCGAAACTTATCAAATGACTGCCGTGCCATTCATATCTGTCAATGTAGCACTGACTTAAAGGATTTTTGGCCCAGACTGCTTAATTCATAGATTCTTCACTGACAGTATTTTGTATATGCAAAAGAATTTCAGCTACTGGTAACCACCCTCTACAGCTTGGTGGTCAGCACAGGTGTGGACAGTGGTCATTGGCTTCATCGAATCGGTAAGCACCTACCTTTAGCATCAGATGGATACAACGGATGTTTTCAGTAAGATCCTACCCCTCTCGACCTTATCCAATCCCGGATTACAACAACCACGGATTGCGTGGTCGTGATCGCATTCGTCAGCCAGGTGGAGAAATGTGGGGTTGGCCGCCACCACCGTAGACAAAGACAAAATTCTATACATTTCTACCGATGCTTAAGTGGTTTTTGGAAAAATCGCCCACTGTTGGTATCGAATTGTTTATCGAAATAGTTAGATACATAATAAATTTTCATTCAATACATGGTAGCTATCACACGCCTTCGAGCTGTCACTCTAAAGCGCTGTTTATACTCCTACTGCAGTACGGCAGTAGGAGCTACTGCAGGAGGTTGGCCGACTCCTTCAGTAGTCTTCGGTAGGAGTATAAACACCCGCGCCCGCGCCGCCGCGCTACTGCAGTAGAACTACTGCAGTAGTAAATAGAAAATTTTCTATTTCCTACTGCAGTAGGTTGCCGGAGAGGCGCATTTAGGTGCGGTTTCTTGCAATTTCAAAAGCATTTGAGGTATAAAGTGGGTTTCTGGGCACAGGCAGGACATTTTTTGTTTTTTGTCTGTTCAGCAGAAGACTTATTCAACAGAAAACAGCAACATTTCACTTCCGAAGACAGTCGGTCCGTTACTTTTAGGCAAAACTTGAGTTCCACTCCAAGTTTATTAATAAAATATAACAGTTAGGTGTTGTCAGATGCTGCGAAAGCTTCTGTCTGGTTGATTACATCCGTATCTTCGTCGATCACTACCAAAACGGTCGAGCCTGCATACCTTTCTGGTGCTGAATGGTTGTTGACGGGTTCTGGGTGTGCACATGACGCTAAAATTGTTTTCTGCTGCCATTCTAGTGCCTTTCTGAGCTAAATCCATCATTTCCTCGTATAGCTCCCATGTGAAAAATAGAATTATTTCTTTTTTTCGTTGGCTTTAGTTTAACACTGGGAGCTGGCGCGGCTGTTTTCTATTCTGCTCGGACTACTGCAGTAGTGTATGTGATTCAGGTAAGGTTGGCGTATATTCGCCAGACTGCAAAAAAAGAGGCAGAGACTGGCGAAAAACTACTGCAGTAGTGTGTCTTCAGTAGGAGTATAATCAGCGCTTAAGAATGTAATGTACGCGCCAATCGATGACAGTATGACATATCACAGGAAACAGAAATGCATAAAACAGTCAGATACTTGACGCCGTACATGGTACTTGTTACTAGGGAAGTAAGTACTATGTGTAGGAAGTAAGTACTTAGTAAGTAGTAGGGAAGGAAAGCAAAGCAAACCCCCACATAGCTGTTGCACAACAGTTAGCTATGTATTTTCATGGTAAGCCAGTGATTTTCATGAGAAGCTAAGTAGCTATGCTGTCAAAAGAAATGCAGATGTGAAAGGTTCTCCATTATAGGTAGCAGGCCAAGAATATCAATAACCAATTCTAGAAGTCAGATACTCTGTACAGTCCTTATTTGTATTCTTTCAAGCTCTACTCACACCTTGGTCATGCAATTCGCTCTTGTCTCTCTTTTGGTGAGCTCTCTTTCTTCACAGGCTTTCAGGCTTTCTAACTTGTTTTTGAAGCTTTCTTGTTTAATATGCCTTGCGTATGTAACTACATTCTGCATAGATTTTCAAACAGGACACTATTCGTGATAAGTGAGGAAGAATTCTCTCTCTCTCTCTCTCTCTCTCTCTCTCTCTCTCTCTCTCTCTCTCTCTCTCTCTCTCTCTCTCTCTCTCTCTCTCTCTCTCTCTCTCTCTCTCTCTCTCTCTCTCTCTCTCTCTCTCTCTCTCTCTCTCTCTCTCTCTCTCTCTCTCTCTCTCTCTCTCTCTCTCTCTCTCTCTCTCTCTCTCTCTCTCTCTCTCTCTCTCTCTCTCTCTCTCTCTCTCTCTCTCTCTCTCTCTCTCTCTCTCTCTCTCTCTCTCTCTCTCTCTCTCTCTCTCTCTCTCTCTCTCTCTCTCTCTCTCTCTCTCTCTCTCTCTCTCTCTCTCTCTCTCTCTCTCTCTCTCTCTCTCTCTCTCTCTCTCTCTCTCTCTCTCTCTCTCTCTCTCTCTCTCTCTCTCTCTCTCTCTCTCTCTCTCTCTCTCTCTCTC
>JASANB010004895.1:0-13408 GCA_030248155.1 Sabatieria punctata
GGTCGGCCGTCTTCTTTGTAGCGATGAGTGATGGCGCGATTTAGGAACAGTATCCCAGACTGAACCAGATCGCGATAAGCACAGGATACGGCGATGATACGCAGTGTCCAAACTGCACCCGATGGCTTGGCAGTAGGTGACAGCGATCGTATCGTGTGCTATCTTCAGGAGAGTTACCAACGCTCAACCTATTAGCACCTTTGGCGGCGGTGGCGGTGGTCTTCTTAGTGTTGTTGCCGTCCGGTCGAGCTACCAACACTCGACCTTGTAGTGGTGGCAGTGAAATGCACGAGTCCACCTCCGAATTGAACACTTGGCGTCGCCAGTGACGCGTTGGTCGGTGGTAGTTATAGGCGCGGAGTGTGAGAATCGGCGAATGCACGGTGCCTGTGTAGCGTGGCGAAGACGGCGAGTCCGGCCGGGTTTTATCTCAACAACAATAGTAATAACGGGGTATTAGTAGGCGGGCACACACTAACGCACAGACTAACTAATCTGACAGGGCAGCGCAGTCGGCCGACCTGCCAGTTACGGCTAAAGTCTATTACAACGCAGGGGTGACAGCCAAGGTAAATCACCACTGCGCACAAATACTCAATCATACCTGAAACGTGCTAGCACAACTACAATACGTACGCACTCACACGACAAGATTCATGTTTGCAAAACTAAAATATCTGTCGGCTTGTTCTTTATCAGTTTTGTTCATTGCCAAAATCTCTGTTTTGACTTTGAGGACAAATATCTCAGAAACTAAGCATTAATAAGCGTAACATCAATCTTTCAATAGGTTATTTGTCTTTCATTCAAAAAAGGATTTATTCAAATCGGTTGAGATTTGCGGTTGCTACAACAAGAAATCTGCTGGGTTGTTTTTTTTTGGGGGACCCTGTACATCGAGATCCGGTCTGGGCATGCATAGTTTAAATTCTAGGATGAGCTTCATTTCATGGCACAGCAAATCCGTGCGATTGGCATTGGACTAAGTGCTAACGGCTTTTTTACCATCAACAAATCCTTCATCGTAACAGTACTAAAATTTAGATTTAGCAGAAATGCCCTTGTTATATATCCTTTCTTGCAGCTGTTTTCTGCGGTAGCGACCTACTTCGTCATAATTTTGCAATTCTCCGATTCAGCCACTCAAACGCCTCTCAACGTGACCATCTTTCACTAAATACAAAGGCTTTTCTGTAGTTAAAATATTATATATAAGTAGTACCTCCCGTGAGACTGGGGAGCAAAATCTGATTGGTCGAAATAATTAAGCTCCGCCCACTTTCGAAAGAAAGATTTTTACTTTTCTGTTTTCATTTTTCTACTTTTTATTTTGTACTTTTCATTTTTACTTTTCTGTTTTCTACTTTTCATTTTTACTTTCTACTTTTCATTTTTTTTACTTTTCGGTTTTCCTTTTCTGATTTTTTGTTTCTTAGTTTTCTTGAAACATTACCGCGACGGGTTTGACTGAAAAAGATTCCTTACTTGTGCAGTGAATTGAGAGTATGTATCTGGCGTGAATTCCGTCCAGTAAAAGACAATTTTGTGTCCATTAAAAAATCGCACAATCACAAATTGAACAAAAACGCAGCTTTATCGAAAAAGCAGAAAAAGCTGATCGAATGCATGTACCAACCACCCATGCCCATGCCTAACTTTTTCACCTTTCTTTCATTTAAATATTCGGCTTCTTAAAATACTCTTCAGCCACTTTTGGCGCTCTAACTCTTTTGCAACCCTATAGTGGCATATTTTATTGCAGAATTTCGTAGAGCTATCATTGCTCTACATTTTGGTTAGTGGAACGTTTGCCTATCAGCTCGCGTTTACGAGAAATTGAGTTTAATGACAGAAAATCAAGTGCGAAATTGGCCTCAACGTAGGGGTACCATATATGGTACCGGCACCTTATATGGTACCGGCACCTTATATGGTACCGGCACCATATATGGTACCACCACAGTGCTCGAAGGTAGGGGTACCATATATGGTGCCGGTACCATATATGGTACCACCACAGTCCCCGAGCGTGGTGGTACCATATATGGTACCGGCACTAAATATGGTACCTCTTCGAATAAGTGGAGTGGTGGTACCATATATGGTGCCACTTTACTGGTGAAGTACTCGAGTATGTGTGTCACCAGTAAAGTCTAGTGACCAATATTTTGCCTACGTGTTTTCGCAATTTAAAAATAAAAAGCATTGAAAATTTTAAGTTCTTCCTGACTCGTAAGAAAAAAATTGCTTTTAACAACATTTATTTTTATTTATTTTTATTTATTTATTTTGTCGCCCAAGCAAGACATCATGTTAGTACAATGTAAACGAACAGCGCAGAAAGAGTGTTAGTGGGCAACAGGTGCACAATGTCTAAAAAGAACGGTGCACCTTTACTGAAACAGGAGGAAGCCCGAAAGATCCATTTTCTTTAGTTTCTCCGTGAAAATCGTCAAATTTCTAGATTCTACAATATCGTTAGGTAAGGAATTCCAGATGTGTATCACCCTCATCGAGAAAAAGTGTTTTCGACAGTCCAAATTTTTTCCCAAAGAAGGAAGAGACAGTTTCTGAGAGTGGCCCCGTGTAGAGCAAAGGAGAGGTCTTTGGAAAAAGTCGTCAAAAGACAGATCGATCAAGCCATAAACTATTTTGTAAACAAATTGCAAATCAACCACGAGCCTGCGGTACTCGAGTGTTTCAAGGGTTAGCGCCTTAAGGCGTTCAAAGTAAGCGCCTTGCAGATGTGCAAAGCCAGAGAGCCGCAGTGTAAAAACTCGTTGAACACCTTCAACCACTAATATATCTTTCTTTTTGTATGGGTTCCATACAGCAGTAGCATATTCTAATTTAGGCCTGACATACGTCTTAAAAAGCTCAGTAAGAAATTTGGGGTTACGGTATGAAAAAGCTTTATGAATCAAATGAGCTCGTTTGGACGCATCGCTGGCGGTTTTAACACAATGCTTAGAAAAGGATAAGTTGTTACGGTGATCAAGTCCCACAAGAACACCTAAATCCATAATCTCTGAGACCGAGTTAATTTGTGAACCATTAATTTCGTATTCGTGCTTTGGGTTTGTATTCCCTAAATGAAGTATGGAACATTTGTGCAATGCAAGTTTAAGTTTGACCGAATTACACCAGGTGAAGATAGCTTCAATGGTACGTTGAAACTGAGACAAATCCGTTTGGTCTTTAGGCAAACCTAGATATATCTTACAATCATCGGCAAACATTTTGATTTGAACGTTGAATTCAGCTATAGCTTGAGGCAAATCATTTATATAAATTAGAAAGAGTAGAGGACCAATACATGATCCCTGAGGGACCCCAGAAGTAACATCTACCACGGATGACGCAGTACGTTCAATTATTACCTGTTGCTGTCTCTGACTAAGAAATCCTCTAATCCAGTTTAGCAAATTCCCACAAAAACCACACTACACTACGATATGCTACACTGCACTTCACGGCAGTGCATAACAGAGACATACAATAGCCACACACACACACTATCACTGTGATTATTTCAACATTCTAGGAGCCCAGAAAGGCCATTGGATCTCGGCCGGGATGTTAGCAGTTGGCCTTGGAAGTTTCCTATACGCACTTCCCCACTTTCTGTACTTGCCAGACAGAATCAGCAACACTTCATCAACCAGCAATTCATCCAGCTACTCAGACGCCTCAGACAACCAACTTTGCGTTCCGTTCAGCTCACCTACCCACAGCACAACTCCGCAGACAACGAAACTCTATTATCTGATATTTCTATTGGCAAAACTGATTCAGGGCGCAGGAAGCGTAGCCCTGCACAATCTTGGCATCGCGTATATAGATGGAAATGCGACACAGAGATCTTCCGCAATGTATCTCAGTGGGTAATGCAAGTTTGACACAGAGGAGCTTGGTAAAAAAGTGCAAGTTTGACTTTCAGTCATTTACCATTTTACTTCGCTGGTGGGCCCTACGTTGGGATATACTTTGGGCGGCATTTTTCTCAGAATCAATGGCGACATAGGCAGAGAAGCGACAGAAATGTAAGCAAATCTAATCTACCAAAGTGGTCCAACAAAGAGGTCAAAATCCGGACCACGTTGGTATTTTTCCTTTTAAATGACATTTCCAGGGTAGATTGCGGCCCCAGCGACCCTAGATGGTATGGAGCCTGGTGGTTGGGGTTCATTTCGGCAGGGATCATCTCCATAATTGGTGCTGCACCGCTATTTTCTGTTGGAAAGCGCTTGCCAGGTATAACTGCTGTTAGGATTTGGTGTAGTTTAGGTACATAGAAAGCTTTACAGGCTATGCGAAACGACTAAAGAAGGACCGGACCCAGACTCACAAATCGTTCGAAGGTTTTAAAAGAACTGACAAAATGACTCAGGACCTGCCGCGGTTTGTAAAGGTAAAATAGAGCAGAGAACGTAATGAGAGAAGCAGGGATGTGAGGTGTGTTTTTTTTCCGTTTTTTTCGGAAAAAACCGGTTTTTTTCCTAAGGGTCGGAAAAAAACATTAATCGCGGAAAAAACCTCAAGCTAAAAATAGCCAATTTATGTCATTTTTCAGTAAAAAATAGCTTTTGACATGTACGTATAATAGGCTACAGTGACTAAAAAAAAATAATAGTTTGTTGGAATTGTTGGAAAAACAATAGAAAATAACAAATTTGGCAATCTAAAACAAAAAGGGAAACTGTTGTGCAAAAATTTGCGTATGGAGTTTATTGATGGAGCCTGTCAGGGACTGTTTCATGCCTGTTTCGTGATTTATATCCATGTAAGATGGTTATTTCTGTTCTGGAAAGACTCAGGAAGGCGCTAGAAAGCGTTAGGAATAATAAAACCAGACTAGGATACTCAGAACTTGAGCAGGAGTTTTTTTCTGCGATTTAGGAAAAAACCGGAAAAAAACTGAAAAAAAACAGGCCGAGGTTTTTTCGGAAAAATAACGATTCCTGAATTGAAGCCATAACAACACCATCCATCAGAGCTTTTTGATATGTGCCTAGTGAAACACTTTTTCTCGGCAGTGTGTAAGATGCATATAGTTCTTCTGTTGATACAAACGATGCTTCAAAAGCTCCGTATATATTCACAAAATAGTAACCATCATTTTCTCCACAAACAGTGGTACTCCCCTCTCCAAACAGCTCGACCAACTGCCAGAATTGGACCAGAATTTGGACAACAGCCGGACATCCTTTGCACGCCTTTCTTGGTGCTGTTTGAGGGGGTGTAATTAGTGTTGATGAGTTGGCCGCGTCAACAGTTGGCCGGTATCTGATCTTGTCCGTCCCTATCCCATTATAAGCGCCACCCTATTGTTGGACAAGCTGGTGACCGTCGGTCTTGTTGGCCAATTTGCCCAATTCTGGCCGTTGGTCGAGCTGTTTGAGAGTGGGACTATAATATCATCAGATTTTAGCTAAAATCGAGCTTTCTGTGCAAAACTGAGAACCACACACTTCTCCAATGCCTCAAAAGGCCATAATTTCAGTTACTTCTGTGCAACGTCTGCAACGTTTGTCGGTATCTCTCAAATCTACTGGAAATCTGGCTCAGTGCGTCGGCTGCAAACTTCCTTCCAAAACTAATCGAAAACCTGTTCCTAGTAGATGCATCGATTGCTTCTTTCATCGTTGGTGGGTTTGTTGATTTATTGATTTTATCCAGCTAGCTGTGTCTACCAATCTAGGAGCAGTGGTCTTGCCGTCCTGCCTAATAGGGACTCTGATAGGCTCATGGTTGGTTCAGCGCTTAGATCTGACCATCCGTGGCATGTTCAAGGCAACTTTGATATTGTCGATCGGAAGCTTATTTGGCTTTTCCGGTCTGTTAATCAGGTGTCCGATACCTCCAATTGCAGGAATCGATTCGCCCTATCTAGAGTAAGTCTTCTTTTTGGTGTTTCCGATTTTGGTTATCCCTTACTAACAGAAGCTACTGCATTTGGAGTAGTAGCCCACATTGAATCACGCTTTGCGTGCGGCTGTTTTTAGCATAAATGTGATTGGGAAATTAAAGTGCAAAAAAGTGATTGGTCAGTCACGCTTTTTTGACAGACAATCCACAGTGCTGCATACAACGCGTGATTGGCCAGTCACGTCTTTTTGACAATTTCAGTGATTATATAATCATATTTTGCGTGATTACCATTTTTTAGGCACGCATTGCATGTCCCTATGGCCAGACACGCAAAAAATTTCTGCGTCTAAGAGTTATCTTTGTTCTAGTCAAGGAAATGGACCGATCAATATAACATCAGTGTGTAATATGAATTGTGGTTGTACCACAGAATACTTGCCATTGTGTGACCTCAGCACAAATCTGTCTTATTACTCGCCTTGTCACGCCGGCTGTCGCAATGTCAACCTAACTGTATGTGTTTTTTGCACTTCAAGCCATATGACAGGTAATTTTATCGATTTTTAGACTTGGCATTGGTCCAATTGTAGCTGTGCTGAAAAGGAAACTGAAAATCTACAGTGGGGTCTGTGTCCGAAGCCGTGCACCCTTCAAATGATTGCCTTTTTGGCCTTATTTGCCTTGCTTACAATCTCTCAATTCTCTTTCTTGGCTCCGGGCCAACAGATTAGTCTCAGGTACTTATACAGTGGGAAAATACCGAAATTTTTAATACATTTATTATAACTATACATAAATAACAGATGTTTCTGAAAAGTGACTGATCACATATTTTATAGATAAAAAACATATTCAAAAATCCATACATGTACATGTACTGTACCAGGTGATCCGCCGAATGGGGAGGGGGTTTGGGGGCTCTGGCGCCGGCCCAAACTTAGGGAAGGGGTTGGGCACTAAAAAACGCTCAAAAATCGAAAAAATCGCAATTTTCTGGCTAAAAATCGTCAAGAATCGCTAATTTGAGCTGAAATACACCTAAAAAGTTCTGTTTTGCCGGCGACTTTGGCAATTTTTGTGTATGAAATTGTAAAAAATAGCAAAAATTTGCTAAAAAAATTACTTGCCAGAAAAATCGGAGGGGTTCGGAAAAATCGTCTCGTGGGGGTCCTACTGTTATTTTACTAGTGGATTTTTATTTTACTATTTACTAAATTTACTACAAATTCAGCCCTTCAATTTAATTTTAATTTATATTTTACTACCAAGCAGCTCCGATTTTACTAATTTTTGTTTTACTAATAATTTTGCTAATTTTACTACTATTTTACTACGATTTTACTAGTCATAATGTAAAATTTTACACCAATGATGCCAAGATCTTACGAATAATTGATGTTAGTACTAAATAATTGCTAAATTTGATCATGATACGAAGTTTTCCGAGTTTTAGAGTAAAAAAACATGTGAAATTCTACTGAGAAAAGTAAAACCACACATATTTTATTGCAAAATTAATTAAGATTTCCACTGGAATTCACCAAAAACTAGTAAAATAGTAGTAAAATTTCCATTTTACTATTGACGACCTTTGGAAATTTAATTTAATTTTGACTTTACTATTGGCTCTTAATTTTACTTTTTACTATTATGAAAATTTAAAACGGATAGCAGATGGCGGGAATTCTAGTACTCGATTTACTCCTATTCTAGTCCGCACTTTGGAATGGCTTCAGGGAGACAGCAATTTGCGATCCTTCTCAGTTGGGGAGATCACTCGAATTTCAAATTTTGAACACAGAATTTTGAATGTGGTATCAAACGACTGCTGACGATCTCCTGGTTATTATTTTACACATCAACATCTAATTACTGCATGCTATATTCAGCTTTACCTTAGATACGTTTTTTTGGTCTTGAACAAAAGAATGTAAAACGTGCGCACCCAAATTGTAAATCTTTAACAAATATGACCAAATCCGGTATCAAACAACTACTTTTGACGTGTACATTATTGTTTTATGCACCAGCACATCCACAACCAATTACTGCATGCTATCTCAGATTACGCGCTCGTCATATCGCCTTACTTCATCGATTATCTGCCGATTTCCCCCGGAACCGCCACTTACTAAAACAATCGTAGCATTCGAGTCTGCCGACGGATATGTCTGCCCACGAGCATATGGGTAGATATGACGATTAGCTATCGATTAAGCATTAATATAACAATATTCGTACAAGCCCAAGGACGGTGGCCATTGTGGAACAAAAAAATGGCCAAAATGTACACACTCAAAACACTAATCGGCGCAAGTAGTGATCTCCCTATTTATGGGGACCGCATTCCATTAATTTACGATCTGACAAGCACGGATACTGTATTCACCGTCATTCAGACTTGAACAATCGTGCAGAGAATTTTGATGAGCAGGAAAACCTCCAATTTCTTGGTTCATAATACTATTTTACTACTAGTAAAATACCACTAGTATTACTAATTTTTGTTTTACTATACTATAGTAAAATAGCAGTAGGGGGTCCCCATCCGGGGGGATCTGGCCTACCGGAGATTTCCGCTTATAAGACCACCATAGTTAGAAGACCATGGTCTTTAAATAGGTTTTTGTTTCCAGTTAAAAGACCATGGTGTTAGTATAATTGACCGATTTTTTAGCACACAATTAATTGTTTTTAAAGTGAACAAAAGCTGTCCATGGTAAAAAAACAAAGGCAGAAGTACATAATATCGATAAAACATCATTCTAATTTTTGTTTTCAACGCAATACAGTACCTGCTATGCTTCAACACAATTTTTCTCTTTCTAATTTCAAGTAAAGTTTTACAAGTCATGCGTAAACTGGTCAGGCATGTCTGGAACAGCCATCTACGTGAAAAACAAATTCAACTATTGGCCAAAAATCCTTTTTTTTGCAGTGCAATAACATTTTCCAGTTATAAGACCATGGTCTTCAAAAGGGCGCCAAAAAGTGACCCTAAATTTGGGCATTTTCCAGTTATAAGACCGGTCTTATAAGTGGAAACTCCGGTAAGTTGGGTGGGGGGTCAGACCCCCAGACCCACCTGTTACATGGTTGGCATGGCGTATATTTGCCCACGCTAGCTGCAAGCATAATGGGAAACATAAACATAATGTTTGCCCAAAAACAATCAATGTCTATGTTTCAAAACAAATACAAAACACAGACGTACATGTTCTTTACGATCGTGTTTTTTACGAAGGTTACTACTAGTAGACTACTAAAAAAACCAACTGAAAAGCTGTTCAGATTCGTGCCGTTTGAGATGCGCACAATGGAGCTGGCGATTTCATCGATTGTTTATCGATTGCTTGGCACACTGCCAAGTGCACCTTTCTTTGGTCTGGTCTTTGACTGGACCTGTGTTTATTGGAAAGTCAACGCTGCCGGTGAGAAATACTGTCTGCGATACGATATGGCCAAATTTGCAGATATATTGTTGTGGTCAGGTAAGTGCAGCATTGGAAAGTGGGGAGTAATATGCAAATTTGTTTAGCGGTGGCTTTGAAGCTGGCCTCGATGGTTTGTCTCGCATTCTCCTGGAAGCTGTATGAACCGTTGAGCCCAGAGAGGGAAATTCCCATGAAAATCTCAACCAGTTCAGGAAATTCTGAGGCTGGACTTGTGAATCGGTCAGTGCGAAGTTTGACTCCGTCTCAAGATTCTCAAAACTCTAACCATACCGCAACCACTAACTGAACTCTAACTGATTGTGCATTCAGCATACAGTATGCTGTATGTGTGATATGTATGTGAAATGTAAATTGTAAAGAAAATACTGAAATTTTTCCTTTTTAGAAAGTTGTTGGTATGGTCTCCAATGCCTATACTTCTTAATGTGCAAGGGCAACTTTTTTCCAGCCCATTACTATTGCTTCGTCTTACTAAACTTTTACCAGAATTCCTTAAGTACATATCAAGAATCAACAATCAAATTTAATTTTTGAGGAAAAAATTCCCGATGATAGGGTTCCCGGCATAGCTGGTTTCTCGGACAGCTCCTGACGTCATCGGTCACCTTTTCCTCCAATGCAAGCATGTTTTGTGGAGCGGCTTTCAGGTGCTTAGGCAGATCCAGTCGGTTCCCATTTACCTACGTACCATCTTTCGGTGGCCTGGGTTGGGCTTAGGCCAACGACCAACTCTCTGCGACAAGAACTTGCCCTACCCAGTGGTGAGCGTGCGAGCACTGGACCTAAACCACTAGACCAACCGTGCAGGCGTTAATTGCACTAAACAGCATAGACATTAATCAATAATTCATCAATAACTTCGACTCAGCTTTGAGGAAATTGCTTTCAAAATTGAGTTTCCGTATGTACGCAGTAGCAGCTTTGAGAGCAAACATTCAATTCAATTCGGCTAGATTGCTTTTCTGCCCTGCCGTCGGTCTACACACCCCATGGAGAAGAGAAAGAACTGGTACAGAAAGCACGCTAAATCGTGCGCTTTTCTTCGCGGCTTCGCACCGCTGATCGGCTACGGTAGAGTGTTCGGCCAGGTCTGTCTGACAGATAACCAATGGGCCGAGCGCTACTCTGTTTTCTTGATTTACTGCGGGTCCGTATCTGTCTTATTGGCTTTCGCTGTGTTCAGAGTTCTCTGCTATTTCGAGCCAGCTAGCGAAGGAGTAAATGCTGTTTCTTTAATGAAGCTACTGGTACTGACCTATCACGTGATCGCTTGGGGCAGTCACTTGTTCACTTTGCGAGCTCAGTGGCGATTGGGCGTCATGTTTCGACTACTAAAGAACAATGATTTGGGTCAGTTTTCGTCTCGGGGGTCTGACCTAACCCACACCCCTCCGGACCCCCTGTTTCATGTGCAGTATGCTCTCCTTGCCGTGAAATTATTGATGTGTTCTTTAAACTTTTGGAAAACCTGTCAGCTCGCCAGTTAAGTTTAGCACGTGCAAAGTCGGCTCAAATCATACGCAACCTCCTAGACAAAGAATCCGACCAAATTCCTTTTATTGCTTTTCAGGCATACATGGGCCGGGGTGAGGGGGGTTCACCCCTCCCTCCCGGCCGGCCCATACCCCTCCCCGACCCTTCTCTCAGAGGGAGAACATTTTCGCTTATTTATGGCAAAATAGGCGTTTTTTACTATTTTGGGGATCCCTCGAGGTCTCCAGACCATACATGTAATTCGCCGAAAGGGGCAGGGGTTTGGGGGGTCTGGAGCCGGCCGGGGGGCTGTCTGAGCCAAAATTTTGGGAGGGGGGTTGGGCACTAAAAACCGCTCAAAAATCGAAAAAATCGCAATTTTTCGGCTAAAAACCGCCAAAAATCGCTAATTTGGGCTGAAATACAGCTAAAAAGTGCTGTTTTGCAGGCGATCTTGGAAATTTCGTGTCTGAAATTGTAAAAAATCGCAACAATTTGCTCAAAAAACTACTTGCCAGAAAAATCGGAGGGGTATCTGGAAAATCGTCTCGGGCGGGGGCTCCCCATTCAAGGGTCTGGCCTAAGTCGGGTGGGGGCAGACCCCCCAGACCCCCCTGTTGCATGTATGGACCCATGTATGTTTTCAGGTCAAATTTACAAGCACCATGTGTTGCGCAAATTAGCGTTCACCTTTGCGGTACTCTGCTTTGCACTGTCGACGTTGAACGCTGTGATAAACGTCCTAATAAACCTGCACGTCCTAAAAGTGCCCTTCTTTCCTAGTTACTTCTTCGATATTGCCTATCTAATTCCGATGGAAGCTGTTCTCGTCTACTACATGCAGCACGCAGTCACTTACTGCGCTGCCTTCTACGCTATGATATGTCTGTTGCTGCTGATCAAAGTTAAACAGTTTGGAGATAGACTTGTAACTGAGAGGACAGAGACAAACTGCACGGACTACCAACAGTACCTACAGAAGTTGCTGGATTGCGTGGCTTTGGTAGAGAACTACTTTGGCTCCTACTGTTTTCTCAACTTCGCTCTCTGTGTTCCCATGATTTGCGCCTCTTTGTACGTGTTGTTCAAAGCCCAAAACCTCTCTAACCCTGAATACTTTGTGCTTTCTTTTTGGCTGGCAGTTGAGGTGTTTCAACTACTCTTTGTGGCTATTCCGGCTATCCTCTTGTATGATGAGGTGAGTTCTGCTTAAAGACTTGAACTGTTCTCTCTGTTGCAGGGTGAGCGGCTGGTATCAAAAGTCTATCAAGCACGTGGTCAGAGATTTTCCTGCAATGACACGTGCAGCAGGGTAGGTTGTTTTGAAATTTCCTGTTATTATTATACAGGATCCGCCAAAAAACAACCCAGCAGTTTTTTTGCTCTGCAGCAACCGCAAATCTCAACCGATTTGAATGAATCCTTTTTTAAATGAAAGATAAATAAATTCTTAAAAGATTAATGGAATTTTCATTAATGTACTCCGCTTAGTTTCTGAGATATTCGCTGTCAAATTCAAAACAGTGATTTTGGCAGTGAACAAGAGGGATTTTTTATTATTCTGCACTTCGTAATAAAACGGATTCTTGCTACTGCTAAATGGTATTGGAGGCTTTACTGGTGGGTGACACACAAACTCGGTTTACCTCAACAGTAAAGTGTCATTAGCCTCCAGCAGTAGGAATCTGCTTTATTATGAAGTGCAACGGAATCGCTCTTGTTATTTGCCAAAATCTGTTTCGGCTTTGAGGGCAAATATCTCAAGAACTAAGCAGTGAATCTTAATAAAAATTGCACCAATCTTTGAGGAATTTATCAATCTTTCTCTTCTAAAAAGGATTCATTCAAATCGGTTGAGATTCATGTTTGCAAAACTAAAATATCTGTCGGGTTGTTCTTTATCAGTTTTGTTCATTGCCAAAATCTCTGTTTTGACTTTGAGGACAAATATCTCAGAAACTAAGCATTAACATCAATCTTTCAATAGGTTATTTGTCTTTCATTCAAAAAAGGATTTATTCAAATCGGTTGAGATTTGCGGTTGCTACAACAAGAAATCTGCTGGGTTGTTTTTTGGCGGACCCTGTATATCGATATCCGGTCTGGGCATGCATAGTATAAATTCTAGGATGAGCTTCATTTCATGGCACAGCAAATCCGTGCGATTGGCATTGGACTAAGTGCTAACGGATTTTTTACCATCAACAAATCCTTCATCATAACAGTACTAAAATTTAGATTTAGCAAAAATGCCCTTGTTATATATCCTTTCTTGCAGCTGTTTTCTGCGGTAGCGACCTACTTCGTCATAATTTTGCAATTCTCCGATTCAGCCACTCAAACGCCTCTCAACGTGACCATCTTTCACTAAATACAATGGCTTTTCTGTAGTTAAAATATTATATATAAGTAGTACCTCCCGTGAGACTGGGGTGCAAAATCTGATTGGTCGAAATAATTAAGCTCCGCCCACTTTCGAAATAAAGATTTTTACTTTTCTGTTTTCATTTTTCTACTTTTTATTTTGTACTTTTCATTTTTACTTTTCTGTTTTCTACTTTTCATTTTCTACTTTTAATTTTTACTTTCTACTTTTCATTTTTTTTACT